>JAXDDX010000001.1:18002500-18142500 GCA_034670405.1 Hoplostethus atlanticus
AGAGCAGGAATGAAATGAACGCAGCGGATTGAGTTGAACGGGGCGGGGTGAGAGAGAGGCTGGCGTCACCCTGGATGGATGAAATGGAGTGAGAGATGGGAGGATGGGTGGAAAAAAGAAAGAGAGAGAGTAGAGAGAGAGAGGTGGGGGGGGGAAGGGGCCGGACTGTATAGGCTGCGTTCAGCAACAAAAGAAAAGAGTAGTGCGCCCAAACTCCATTCTGAGGAAGGAGAGACGAGCATGACACTTTTAAAAGATTCACATAACGTGTCCACTAAAAACAAGGCGGCTCTCTGCCCTTTGTCATCCTTTTAATTCCAGTTCTGATATAATAATAATAATAATAAAATAAATAGATCTCTCACTAGAAAAGTAGTGGTCTGAGAATAAAAACATTTTATTCAAGACCTTTTTAATGAAGGCATTTAATTTAGCTAATTCAATTTAAGTCGTTTTAATACTTTTAAGGACCTGCAGATGCCCTGAAAAAAAGGAAAACACACCCCTGACACAGATGAGAAATTGCAGGTGTCATAATGCTCTCTCTTACAATACGGGCCCACACTGCAGAACCCAATGCACACCCTATCTATGGACGAGGGAAATTCAATTACACATACTTTTACTTTGAAGCGGCATTGTAAAGTCATCAAAACCTAGCCCAGGCAGAGGTTCAATGTATTGGACCGTCAAATAGATAGTGAAAAATAGAAACCTCTGATCAAAATACACATTCCTATATCATTCTTTCGCTGTCCTAACAAATGAACGAAGAGTAAAAGTATTCCTGGTTTTGCTGAGGACCTCCCCGGAACGCCCTAAAGGACCCCTGGGGGAGCCGCTGCCCTAACCGGGAGATCATTGTCTTTCTCCGGAGCCTTTGAATGCAGCGGGCAGCGTCTCCAGCCTCATAAAGGAGTTGTTGTTTACTACTGAGCTCTACCCATCTCAGGTTTCACCCCCCCCCCCCCCACCCCCCAGGCACTGCTGGACCGCCATCTCCCCAGAGGGAGGGGCTGTGACATAAAACAAACACAGATATGCCAGGGTCACAACCCCGAGCACCTACTGCAACCTGACACTGCAGCGAGGCCATGCACCAGACTAGCATTCCACATGCTGGCGTGTGTGTGCGTGTGTGTGTGTGCGTGCACCCCTGGCTATGGATTGCACCGAACCACATCACACTCTTTTGTGGGTGTGTTTGCGCGTCGCCATTCACAAACTCACACGCACAAACAACAGTGAAGTATTCCGCTCTGTGACCTGAAGGTCGGCGGTTAGAGAGGTCTGACCTCAAGTCTGACCTCACCTGGTTTCCTGCTGATCTGTCCCGGCGCTGCGCAAACCTTCGTACCTGGAGGGCTTAAAATGCAATGCATGGTGTTCTGACATGGTGGTGTTTGTGTATCTATCTTGTAATAAGCAAGATCACTCCTCAGATCTACTCAGATCACGTGTCAGTGTAGATACACACCCAAGCAGCATGTCACTGGAACCAAAAATAATATTGCATGGGGATGAATTTGCCTCCTCTAACCTGAACCCCGTAATCTGTATATTTATAATCATCTGTATACGTAGCTTCCCTCTGTGCCCCAAATGACAGGCAGCGTGTCAGTGTGGACACAACATGTCAGCAAGAGCCCTCTTGTGGTCTGTGGAGAGCAGTCTGCACAAATGGTGTGTGCGCTTTGATGAGAGGATTAGGATGACATGGGGTTGTTTTGTTTTTCCTTGAAGCACCGCAGTCTTGACAGCCGGGGTGGCCAAGCGGCAGGAGAGACTAAAAAACCCCACAGGTTCAATGCCCCTGCAAACGGCCATGTACTGTATGTATCCTGTGGAAGCGTCCTTGAGTAAGATGTTGTCTCATGTTCTCAGCAGGGGAGACGCAAGGTGGAAGGAGCACTTTAAGGAGGAACTCCTTAACCCAACAGGAGGAGGAGGTGCCGGAAGATTCGTTGGCAGAGGTCGCCGGGGGAAGTTGGAGAGCAACTCGGGGGGGCAAGGCACCAGATCGGTCCTGAAATGCTCAAGGCTCTGGATAACGTTGGGGTCCCCTTCCCTGCAACATCGCGTGGATTTGGGATGAGTGTCATTGAATTGGCAGAAAGGTGCAGTAGTCCCCGTTTTTTAAAACAAGGGGGTCCGGAGGGTGTGTTGTAGTTACCATGGAATCACATTGCTCAGCCTCCCCAGTGCCAAGGTGCCGGAGGGGAGCCTCCAGCCGATCGTCGATCTGTGGGTACAGGAGGGACGAGGCAGGTCACAGAAAAATCAAAGGGGGGCATGAGAGTTTGCAAATCCTCTTTCCATGTGTTTGGTGGATTTTTAGAAAAGGTTTAGGACCCCGAGGGATCCTGTGAGAGGTGCTGTGGGATTTAACATAAAGATGCTGATCTTTTGCCTTGATGCTTTCATCTTTCATGGCGGTAAATCACATTGAATTGAACTGAATGGATTTGAAATCAATTGAGAGAGAGAGAGCAATTAAAAGCAATACTTATTAATAAGTATGCTGATTAAGTTTTCACATAACGGAATTCATCATCTTTGCATAAAATGTGCCAAGAAAATAAAGACGTCAAGCACAGGTATTGAGTATTTGCCATCAATGGGAATAGCACTGTGTACTCCTACTTCACAGGAACCTTGAGGCTGAGGACTCTTGCTTGCCTCCATCCTTCCACAGATGAATGATCATGTTCTGGGAAGTCTGTTTGTATAGGCCATGCTTTAACCTTCAGGAAAGTGTGTGTGTGTGTGTGTGTGTGTGTGTGTGTATTTGTTTTTCAGTAAGCCTGCTTTTTTTCAAACGCCATGATGGTGTACTGTTCTGAAATCAACAGAGTTGTTTTCTTTATCGGAGTAATAACTAGAAACGGAGGCATTCTATACGTTTAATATAGAATAAATAATTTAAAAAATATCTATCTATCTTTCTTTCTTTCTTTCTTTCTTTCTTTCTGTTTACTTAGTTACTTCCCCAGTTGTATGCACAATAAAGGCGCAGCCCTCTTGAAAAGAGCAGCTCCAGTGAATCAGATTATTTCCCGTACCTTAAAGTGCTTTTACTTTGGTAGACCGCTTTTGACTTGTTGGCACAGATCCAGCAGTATGAGTTCATGAACAGTCAACCACCGCTTTCTGCACCAATCCCCTCAAAGACCCTTCCCTTTCCTCAGAGAAACCTAGTCTGAATATCATGAAACGAGGCGAACACCACTTCCATGATGACTCCTCCAACGAGGCACGTTGACGCATCAGCGAGGCAAAGGAGGAGATTTTATGGCTTGAAATCCTATTTATGTAATCTATTTATTATTATTTTATATAGAACAAATGAGATTACCAATACGTTTTGTTGTGCTCTGTGACCGACTGGTCGCTCATGAGTCATGATGTTGTCCAAGACTGTAAACTTGTGACGGCTCTCTACTCCAAACCCTTTATTATCTCAATAAGTGGTGTTGCTGGAAGAGTAGGGGCGTTTTCTGTATCCATGACACTCGTTATATTATCTGTTATATCATTTGTCGAGACGCTCAACGGCTGGAAAGCATGGAACTATCGATGTATGACTATCGAACTATCATCATACATCCTCTGGATGTATGACGATATAGGTTTTAACATATATGAAATATCCATAGTAAAATTTGTATATGTACATATATTAAAAATTTGTATTGTATGAATTTGTATATGGTATTATATGTTGCAACCATATATGTTAACAATATATGTTTAATTTATATATTTATATATGTTTATTAAAACAACATATATACAACATATATAACATAAACATATGCCTCTCCTCGTTAGTACGGAGACCGGGGTTCAATTCCCCGACGGGGAGGACTCTCTACTTATATGGGGTGGCTGTGGCTCAGGAGGTAGAGCGGGTTGGCCTCCGATCAGATGATCGTAGGTTCGATCCCCGGCTCCTCCAGTCCACATGTCCCGATGGTCAGACCAGCACCTTGCATGGTAGCTCACTGCCGTGAGTGTGAATGGGTGAATGGCTGAATGGGTGAATGAGAGGCATATACTGTGAAGCGCTATATAAATGCAGTCCATTTACCATCCATTTGTATGGGCTAGACATATATGTACATAATATGCTATGTATATTATACAAATACATATATGTTATATGTATAAATAATTATATACGTGACATATATGTCACAAAATGCATTATACATACATAAACATATATATTTATATGGGTTAGACATATATGTCATATATGAAATTGTTCCAATATCTAATAGGTTTCATATATAGTTTGTACATACATGTACATATATTTCATATATGGAAATTTACTATATGTACATATATTACATTTCCGTATGGGTTCCTTTGCTATTTACTTTAGTTTCTTCTTTTCCTCAAAAGCTTATAATGCTGTAATCCATACTTTCCCTAATACGTCCCATTCATACATTCCATTTAATGTGTTGAAATACAAGAATATACAGCACCCAATTTGCCTCAAATAAAAAAATAAAAAAATCAAAGCATTTCATCTTACTTACATTACACCAGTGTATACATACACAGCGTGATATAGGCTGTGAACCAGATTCACACACACATCGCTGTCGAGTACATTTCCGTCCCCTCGGCCCACTCATCCGCCGCGATGCCTCTGCAGGGTTTTGTTTTAATCACAGCTCCGCTCTGGGGGGGCATGGCAACTCAACCTTTTGGGAAATTGCCTGGCACACTCCTCCACTCTTTATACACAATATCGGTGTATTTGCGTGCGCACGGTATCTTCACAATGGAGCCTCAGTGGGTGCACTGCAATAAAAAAAGAAAAGAAAAAAAAACCCGGGCAACAGATAGTCTACCAGTGGAACATATGGCTGCAGGTACACGGAGCCGCCTCTCCTTTTGTGTTCTTTAAATGCTCCCTTTTAAAGAAAGGGGAGCGGACCAGCCTCCTTTTGTGTTTTTGACATTTATTGGACTCATGGAAAGAGACGGCCAAGATAGCAGCTACAGGATTGAGGCTAGGAACTGGATTTCCATGCTCGGGATTGATCAGGCTTCTCAGGCAGAATGAACTCAAAAGGATTCGCGTGGGGCCTTCATTCTTCTTCTACCGCTCGGAGTAGGGAGCGCCGATCTAATCAGTTTTACCTTTCACGTCGGGGACGGTCACGGGACAAGACGTTTGAAACGGACAGTACGTTACAAACTTCCTCTCCTGAACGGCTTTAAAAATGTAAGCTCTTCAACAGCAGGAGATATTACACAATGTTACTGGGATTGTATTTTTTGCACATCCCTCTTAAACACACACATCAGTTTGTTTAGTTTATTGTCCTCAAGAGGACACTCAGCCTGTGCACGCAAAAAAAATATGAGACACACCTGTTCACAAAACAGCTACAACAGCCATCCTCGACGAACAAGCTGGGTGTTACTCAGTGATAGCATCCCTCCAGTCACCAGCTGACATTGGGAATACACTCAGTGTCCACTTTGTTACGTACACCTCTCCGGTCAAGCTTCAAGCAGAAACCACATCTCATCGAACCTCGAAGCAGATGGCCCATGGCTGCAGAAGACCACGCCGGGTTCCACCGCCAGTCGCTAAGAACGAGAAGCTAGTGGACGCGAGATCACCAAAAGTGGACGACCGAAAGAGGCGCGGAAATGTGCCGCCTGGTCCGATGAATCCTGGTTTCTGCGACATGCCGATAGGTGCTTGGAATCAACGGGTACCGCCTGGTGGTGGTTAGGCCCCTTCGTACTAATTATCTGAACAACATGGCGTACTTAAACATTGCTGCCAAACCAGGTGCTTCCCTTCATGGCCGCAGGCTACCCTTTTTCAACCGGGTACTTGCAGTAGGATAAAGCAAGGCAACGACTCAAGAAGGTAGCAGGAACATGACAGTGACTTTACTTCCTGCCACAGATCTCAACCCAACAGTCTCCACCACATCTGCACCGTCACATCAGCATGGACCACGATCCCTCGGACATAGGCGCCGATTTATGTTTTTGCCAGTGGGTGCTCAAATTAAGTGAATACCACCAGGGTGAAGATTGTCACAAAATCACTTTTATTGTGCTTGCTTTAGTAATTACCGTGGTGCAGGCTACCGTCATCTGTCAACGTAGACACACACCGAAACGACATGCAACACTGCTCTGCTACAAATTCATCACTGGTGGTGGATCCTCACTTTGACTGTCTTTACACTCGGTATCTCTCTCGGTTTTTTAATGACAAATTTGTACGTTTTTACCCGATCATCACCCGTGTTTCACACGGTGTCGCTAGCTAGTAGCTACGTGATGGAACAACGTTGGTTTAGCCGACTCTAACGTTACATTGGCAGTTGGCTACGTGGCCACGCCCCTTAACGTAGCCTACACACGCACAGAGCTGGAACAAGTTTAATTGGATAATGCGATTTGTAGTTAAAACGTTCACCGATAATAATAAGTAATAATAGAATAAATAGATGCGTTTTTTTTAAAAGATGCAGTTTTTTAATACATTTATTTATTAATTTATTTTTTAATCGGCCTTCCCCGTGGGAGCACCCACGTGATCGGCGCGTATGCCCTCCGAAAGGTTTCAAGCACCTTGCTGAATCCTTTCCTTGAAGAATTCAGGCTGCTCTGGAAGGACTTTAGATGTACCTAATAAAGCAATATAGATCTAATCATGTGACCTACTTACATGAGATCATCAGTCATATTTTTCACATTCCCGTTGTAGCGACTGTGAGAGTACTTCACACGAGTAACAGGAAGAACACACAAACACACATAAACCCAATGAGATATCACTCTAATCTGATATTTCAATATATTTCTATCTGCTCTCTCTCTCTCTCTCTCTCTCTCTGTGTCTTTCTCCCTCGCCCTCCCTCTTCCCAGAATGGTAAAGTGATATTGTCACATGCCGGTGGCTAAGAGATTCATCCAGAAGACTGGAGGCAAACTCTTCAGCGATAACAGGAAAGGGAGACATGATACCGACACAGGGGCTCCCCCTCATTACCGCCGTGAAACCTGAAAACCCCACAGACTCCTTGAATGAGTTAGTTATGAGATACGACGTTATTGTTGGATTACATTTTAAAGGAGATTTCAATGTTATGGATACAAACGTTTGTAGAATACTCGATAACACTTTTTTGGTCAAATTAAGCCATAAGTAACTAAAAGGTGATTGGATTACGTTATTCAGGGAAGTCAGGGTGAGCCAATGGATTATGCTATCAACTACAAATTTAGGTAATTTGGGAAGATTATTTAAAGATTATAATCTGGACAAATTGGCTAATAAAAATGGAACCAGATATTGATTAATAGTTTTATTCTTTTTTAAAAAACAAAAAAGATGTATTCTTTCTAAAGGAGTACGATGCCAAGTGGTTCAGGTATCTATCTATATCTCGCTCACGTTCAGATATTTCTTCATGTGTTCAGAGACGGTAAATGACAGCACAGACAACTTTATCACGTTACAGGAACTGGAATCAGATTGGAATCAGCCCGTATGACTCATGTTTCTGGGTCGCTTGTAATTGGGCGGTTTGAACCCAAACAAACACAAAATGCGTCACAGTGAACCTTTACACTGTGCACATTGTGTTAACCAGCTAGTTAGGTGAATAGTCACTTTCAAAAGTAGTCCGGGCTCGTTACACTTCCATAACCAAGGATTGTAGTTAAGAGTCACTACCCGACACTGGTGGTATAAATTCCACTTTTCGTGAACAGGACCCACGCTCATTCCTTGCTCCATTACTGTGGTGTATTCAATCAGAGGAATGCGGCTCCGTCTCCCCATGTGACCTCCACAGAGAACGACAATGTAAGGATAATGCAATAACAGGAATGTAACAAGGTAATAACTAGAGCAGCTCAATTGTTCCCTGGGTGAGGGAGCGGAGAGGAAATGATGCTAACACAATTCCAGATCCCCCAGGATCTCGCAACTGACATGAGAGCATCTGGATGGGCAATCATCACCGGATACTGTTACTCGTACTCGCAAGGCTACACTCTTAGTTGACACACACACACACACTCTGTCTATCTACACAAACATGGAGGTTGTAAGGGCCTGCTGAAGGTGCACTCGAAACACCTGAAATATTATGTTACATCACCCAATACCATTGCTCATGCTTTACATTTTAGGCATTTGGTAAACACACACACACACACACACTCCCTCGAAGATTAAATAATAGCCTATTGAAGGTTCACTCCTTGAAATATATTACATCACCCAACATTTTAGGTACTCAGTACACACACACACACACACACACACACTCCTTTAATACTAACAAGCTCCTCTGTATGTTCACTCCATAAAGAGGAGGAGAGGCGGGAGTCTACACTCTAGCTCAGTGCCACCGTCAGTGCATTATGGGTAAATATCAAATCAATATTTCTCTATCTGTCCTCTATCCTTGCATTCGACCGTCAAACATGGAGAACACAAGAGGGCAAATTGAGGCCATATGTGTTGGGCTACCATACGGGTGAAAATCACTCTTCCTGTCCTCCACTGCTCCTCGGTCTCCTTCGGGGGAGGACACGCTTGTGGGTAGCCGAACAATGAAATTCCCTTCAAAAACAAACTTACCCTGCAATTAAAACCCATCTGACCCTGGGTGTCCCTGCAATGTTCGTGGACATCGACGGAGAACAATATTTCAATACCAGAGTAGAATTAATAATGCACCATCACACAGAAACTCGAAAAGCCACTGTGGAATGTGAGGAAAAATACACCTTTTCATCCACTCACTCACTACAATGCTTTCCCAATCTCAATTTTAGAAAAACAATTGTCTTGCCTTTCTGAGACAACAAAATTAGAACCAATCTGACCCCAATTTGTGTTTTGTCTGAAAAGCATTCCTTCTTCGCTTCCATTGAGGGAGAAAAATAGAAATCCAATCAGTCGCATTCAGAGACTGAACGTTTTATTGAATGTTACACGTTGAGATTGCAGTAAAACATTAATAGATACATGATAGTGAATGTGTGGGCGGCTCCAACCGCACATAATTACTGCGTTTATTGCTTGAAGCAGTGGAACACAAATTACAGTTTGTTCCCCAAAACAACTTCATATTCTGTCATATTTCATTTGTCTTGCATCATGGAGTGAAAACAGTGGTAGAGTGTCTCATAATATTGTGTATTAAAACAGGGTGAGTGGGTGTTCCTCCTCCCTGTGATTATATATTATAACACGTTTTATGTGTGGTGTTACACTTTGAACTCAACAGAGCTCTGGTCATGTATTTCAAAAGTTCCTCTGGGCATGCAGACATTGAGAGGGTTGAGACAACTAACATGCACATGCGATCATGTTAGCAATATAAAGTGGAGGGAGCTGAACACATTGAAATAAAAGGCACTTATGAATTACATGAAACAAGAGTAGAAAACAAATATGTCATTGAGCATAGGAAACGAGAGCTAGGACATGCGTATCAAAATGTACAATAAATACATCATTTGTTTACTCAATAAAAAGATGCTGATCTAAAATATCCCCTTCGCAATATTAATGCGGGGTGACAAAAATATATAAATCTTATAACGACCAATTAGGAAAAAAAATCATTATACAATGACTTCGGTAACTTAACACTTAGGCACATTTAATTAACTGTTTAACGGGTGCCCCGCCTCACTTTTTCAAAAAAAAAAAAAAAAAAAATTTAAAAAAAGAAATGTTGATGCATCTTTTTTATGCCATCCTAGAATTATTATTATTAGAAAAAGTGACGCGGGGCACCCATTAAACAGTTGATTAAATGTGCACGGCCTTAACATCCTTTATCGTATGTAGTTCATGAACAATGTCTTCAGAGCAATATGGAAACCTCTGATGTCAAATAAAACCAAAGCAAATATTAATCCATCGCAAATGTCGATGTGTGGCGCACGCTAAAAAATGTCTTGGCAGTTGCTAAAAAATACATCATAGGTTTGTGTGTGTGGTACATCATCCAACAGGGAGTTTGTGTGATTCGTGCGATTAAGTAAAACATTTGTTCCTCCCTTAATAAATAGAAGGGAAAAGAAAGACATTTTGTGAGCACGTGGTCCGTCGTGTCATGTGTTGACCCTTGCGACGTGTGGCGTTCACTCGACGTTCCTGTACCTGGTGAAGAGGTTGTAGAGGACGCGGAGGGTCGATTTAAGGTCACAGTTTACTATATCTGAAAAAGCAATGACAGAGGAGTTACAGCCGTGTAACCAATGAGCGTTAACATCTTGTCTGCAGAACCTGCTAGTAAGCCAGAGGATGTTGTACTACGGGTGCCATATTCCTGCGACTCGGCACATCTTTTTTTGAGCAAACAGGGCTTAACTTAAGAGAAGCACTGGTTGTGTTGCTGCTGTTGCTACTTGAGACATGCTGCTCTTTTGCTAAAAGCTGGAAGAATCTGTGCTGGGAATATACAGTGTTATTCAGGGACATCCTCGTTCCAACCATGTACAAACAATGGGCCTCATTCACGAATTAAATTATTTGTAAATTTGTCGTATTTGTGTGTGTACGAAAACACAAACGTGGGATTCATGAAACGTGCGGGAAACCTCGATGTGTTCGTAGAACAGGTGTATATTTGATGAATGCCAATCGTTGGTAAATTGGATGCGCGTGCCTGTTGAAGCCGGTCTGAAATGGAAGTGCTGTGTGCATTAAAAAAAAACAGAAGCATCAGCAGAGTCACAAGAACTGATAAAAGTAAAGCATGGCAAGAAATTATTAACACTGTCAATGCTGTTTCAGCAGAAACACACACCGCTCTGAGGTGACAAAAAGAAACAGTTTGACATGAAACTAGATTGCAAAAAAGTATAAGGAGAAGTAGACGCGTATTATCAGCCACAGGAGGACGGCAGCACTGAGCCGCTATCCGACATGGATCAGAGGATCAATCAATAACAGGAGAGACCTCACTGTCGGGGGTCCAGTTGGCATTGGAGTTGGACTCAGATCAGATCCAGGCTGCATCTCCATCAGATGGTAGGACTGTTATTGTATTTGTAAGGTGTCCAGTCCATGTGATCAACCCATTATAAGTTGGATCATCTTGTGTTGTTATGAATGAGGACAGCTCGGCAAATACGCCATTTCAGCCTATTGGGTCTTTATGTTCTACAAGGCCACTGAAACATCTTGTTGTTGTTGAGGTTTGGCACTACTGTAATGGATGTTTCATAAAGAATAAGCCGTTCTAAGACCCTCCCACATGTTTCCAAACACACAAACACATTTCTCGTAGGATTTGATCGTACCAAACGAACAAATTCAGATATGAACAAAATGATGAATCCGACTATGTTCGTAGAAACGTGCGTACTGACGTTAGACGATCAAATCTGATCGTACGCACGTTTCGTGAATGAGGCCCAATATCTTTCTTTTGTTTCTCCTTCATCTTTCCATCTGCCCACGAAGATAGAAATTCCACATAAACAATCTGAAAAAACCTGAGTCCTACCTTCAGGTCTGGGCTTTGGCCTCTCCAGACCTCCGTCCTGCATCAGTTCGAAGGAGAAGGACACATTGTGGACCTGCAGACAGACAGGCGAGGCGGGTGAGGACACCAGCATGTTCGCTAAGGTCTAAAATGTCTACACACAAAAGTACATGAATATACACATGCAAACACCGCACACACACACACACACACACACACAGGTACATGTGAGCAGATGCAAATCATACAAGTCCACACACATCCCAGTGATAAGGCGGTGTGGTTGATAAATCCCACAATGCACTCAGGGTCAACTCAATCGTGCTACCACAGCACAGCTCTGTTCTGTAAGACCATAAGCCTCCAGCAGCTGCTCAAACACTCGTCACCCTCATTTATCAACAGTATCATATCACTGGTGTCCTTCGAAAACCTCATATCTCCAAGGAAGGTGTTACTGCGACTGACAGCCGACATTGTCACTGGTGGAGAAAAAAAAGTTGAAAAACACATTTGTACGAGCTGAACACCTTGTGTAGAAAATGAATGGAATAGAGTAGAACAGCTTTATTGTGTTGGAATATTTCCCAACACAATCCAAATATTTTCATGGCTTATGCCGGCCACGTTTTTGGTTCCAATGTTGTGTGAATCTAGCTTGGTAGGTCAGACGGCAGTAAAGATACTGTACGGTGGAGGACCCTGGTGTAAGGATGTCTCAGCCATACAGAGTGGTGAGCAATACGAAGTCAGGTAGAGAGACAGAAATAGATTGTAGATATTTTCCATTTTCTGCTCATTGAATCAGTGTGTGTGTGTGTGTGTGTGTGTGCTTGCGCTACTGTGAAGCACTAAAAGCAGTGTGCAACAAGGGCTCATCATGTGAAAAGCATCACCGTGGTTATCTAATACAGTAAGACAGAATGAGAGGGAATGAGCCTTAAGGAGATATCTATTGAGCCAATGCAGAACTGCTTGCTTGATGCCTTGCTACCTTCCTACCCCCCCCCCCCCCTTCTCCTCCCCTGGTGGATCATTGATAGGCCTGTAGGCCCTTATATGCCTCTCTCACCAACACAGTAATAGAGCAGAGCCCCCCCGCCACTCCAATGCTTCCCTGTGCAATAGGAGATTACAGATGCTGTGGGGCTAGTGCCTGTTCTTCCGGGCCAGGAGAGTGTGTGTGTGTGTGTGTGTGTGTGTGTGTGTGTGTGTGTGTGCGCATTGTAGCACTGATGCCCATTCTGCTTCACAGCTTGGCAGGGCCCGCTGGCCAAGACCCAAACAAAAGGACTACTGTGGTGTCTCCACAGATTGCCTGTTCAGAATACCGTAGTACTGTAGAGGCCGATGGAGAGGAGGCATGGCTGTGCACACAAGGGGCTCTGGGGAAAAGGGGTGGCATTTATCAAGCCACTGAGAGTAGCCCTGGCCCAGGGTGCATGAGGCTCCTCAGAAATGGAATATTGATTTAAGAGACTTTCATAAATGATAGGTCAGCACCAAAGACGGGTCACAGCCCTGTTTCTGGCAGATCCCCACGTAAGAGTGGTTATCACTTAGGGTGCAATCACACCTACCGTTTGATTTCTTTGGACCAATGACAACTTGGTGCAAGAGGATCTCACACTCACTAATGGAAGAAGGAACAACTCCAAATGCAAAAGCTTTCATGCACTGGGTATTGCTCTATGTTTTATTGAGCGTGGACACCGCGCTGAAATCCATTATTCTTTATTCGGGTCTGCGGCTGAAAACCACAAGGTCTCAAGGTTTGCCATATTTATGGTATGTATGACAAGCCTACTTGAATAATACAGTTCAGTGCTATAGATCATGCATCATTAAACGTTACCTTTTGGTCAAAGTTCTCTGGTGTGAGGAAGAAGTTGTAGAGCGGGACGAAGTATCCCTCCAGCAGCCCCATCAGCAACACCAGGTAGACGCCGTCTGCAAACTGAGAGTGCAACAAATGGCATATGTTGAAATGTGTAAGAGTGACTGCATCATTGTGGAAAATCAACACTATTACATACAACGTCGGGACTTACTTGATCAGCAATTTGTATAATGTATTTTACCACGTTTGCACATATGTCTGTGTGTGTGTGTGTGTGTGTGTGTGTGTGTGTTCAATACCTGTGTGTCCAGTTCAGACACCTCCAGGTTGAGCTTGTTCAGATGTTTGTTCACAAATGTGATCAACGTCTGAGGAAACACACAGAAAGTGTCCGTCACCGAGGCTGGCAAAAGTGTCACGCGCTCTCAGACAGACAGACAGATGCACATGCACACGTGGCCTAATATTACAGACATAAAGACAGACCTCCATGATGGCGCCCGCCACTGTTGCTAGGAGATTTATGACACAACTGTGAAGCCTCTATACCTTTTTGACAACGTTCAGCTTATCCGGAGCGTGGTCAAACAGGGTGTCAAAAGCATCGCGCTCTAAAAAAAAAAAAGTGAACAAACCAGGTAGATTAGCAATCAGAGAGGAAAAGGGACAACGGAACAATGATGCTCTAAAATCTCTCTTCCGTGTAAGAACATACCGTGTCTCCCGGAGAAAGCCCTGAGAAGAAAGGAAATTGAAAAGGCAGAGAAAAAGAGAGAGGCAGAAAGAAAAAATGAGTCCGGCTGCATATGACAGAGGCTGTGTGGCCGTTGACAATTTCACACTCTGAAATATTCATCCTAAAGAGATCATCAAAGAGAAGTGCTTCCAATTCAATCACAGAGGAATGTGGAGGATGGAGGGATTATTTCACAGGAATGACTGGTAACAATGGCTGCACCGACGGGTCTCATAATTACATTAACAATAAGCATAGGTGCACTTCAGGTATTCCAACACCGGTAACAATAGGTGCACCGGGACATTCTGCAGCACAATACAATCATCTCAACAACAGAAATACACTGTTGGGTATTAGTACAATGAATGAAGATGTGCCTCTGCTGTCCACGCAGGTTCTTCTAAGGGAACGGGGTGCTTGTCCTGTCTATTATTACCATGTTAGCACATTGGAGGATATTATTGTTGGAAGGGGTCGGGGTGGTTGGGAGTGTAGGGAATGCTGCAGTGCGAGTGTCCCCCAGGAAGAGCTATCGCGCTGGGCAGGCCAGCAAGAAATGGCAGGCATTAACCCACCCCCAACCTCCCACACACACACACTCGCACAAATAATGTTCATGGTGTAATCTGTGATGGCAGAGGCAGGCAGGCCTGGGCAGTGGTCCTGGTAGTGTGGTAATAACCATATTTCCACTGTGACCGTGTGTGTGTGTGAGTGTGTGTGAGTGTGTGTTATTAACAGTGTATCTATCTACCATGACAAAATGAGTGTGAATTTGTGTGCTGGCCTGTCGTTATCTCCCTTGCTGCTGCTGTCAGCCTGCAGGACAGCCTCAGAGCGAGGAAGGTGTGTGTGTGTGTGTGTGTGTGTGTGTGTGTGTGTGTGTGTGTATCAAATTGTCTAATATTTCAGCTAAGGGTGCCATCACACCCCTTCCTCAGATACAATGGTTGGCTATTCATCGTTGCACAATATTTCCCCCGTAAGATAGCAGTCTAAACCACAGTGGTCTGGAAATCACGATATTCAAGGTTTCAAGGTCGCGACCCCTTCTTCTATCAGTGGACAATGGAGATCGAGTGGTTTTGAGTCATAAATGAGCAGTCTCAGTAAAGGTGAATATACAGTCCATCTATGTTGCTGTGGCTTTGACCGCTGGAGTCCTTACTACTGGTTTCTCGCAGTGTTGGCAATCTAGGAATTTACGCTTTTTCTACCGTTGCGTTCATGTTGAGTCACTCCGGATGAGAATATAGATAAATGCCAAAAGAGAGAAAATCACTGTTGGTCTAGTGATGAACATTGCACATTGCACGCTGGCAGCACCGATTGGCAGCACGCGGTAACCTTTTGACACATTTGAATTTCAATACAAAGAAATCCTGCTTTTTTGTTTTCTGTATCAATTCATGCGCAAACTCAACAGGATTTTTTTATTTTTAAAAATAAAAATAAAACATGTATCACACAGAAAAAAACACATCAGCAAATGTCCTTCATAGGCATAGCTGAGCAGACTTACTCTGTGTTGCCAGTGATTTCCTCCTGAATTTGTCTGGACTGTAGGATGCCCTCTCTTTTCTGAAAGTCAGAGTGTATAAACGTAAAACCAACATCAACACCCACTTGTACACACACGCACACACGCACACGCACACACGCACGCATGCACGCACACACGCACACACACAAAATTAGCTCTTCTAAAACAATGTCTTGCCCACCTGGACGACCACTACTTGGATAGAGACGTGGTCTGGCAGTCTGATTGGTGCTCTGAAGTGTTGTGACAGCGCCACCAGCAGGTGAAGGATGGCAACTATACTCTTGGCATGGACCGCTAGGGTGAGGGAGAGAGGGAGAAATAGAGGGAGAAATGTAAAACCAAACAATAAATAAAATGAGAATAAAAGATCAAATATAAAACCACAAATAATAATATATATAATAACGGTTGGACGTAGATCAACAGGTGGACCAATAGCAGCACAAGGTCGACATAATAAACTCTTTCCCCACTTTTTCATATCTCTGCCATTGATAATGACACAACGATGCTGTGATCTATACATACGTACCATCTATATTATGGTATTGCTGAATT
Organism: Hoplostethus atlanticus; assembly: GCA_034670405.1. Taxonomy (NCBI): domain Eukaryota; kingdom Metazoa; phylum Chordata; class Actinopteri; order Trachichthyiformes; family Trachichthyidae; genus Hoplostethus; species Hoplostethus atlanticus. The sequence goes on from JAXDDX010000001.1 coordinate 18,018,694, forward strand.
TTAAAAAAAGAAGCCACCATACTACACATCAGGTCACATATCATTTTAGGTTTACTATGGTTTGGTATAACACGTGGCAAGTTCTTGCACCCTCACTGTAAATAAACTAAATGTTTTTGTTTTTTAGAAAAACCATGGAAATATGTGCCTTTGTGCAGAAAAAAAACACAGCAATTCAGCTAAATCCTGTTGGGACTCTAGTTTTATGTCGACCATAAAGGACCTATTCAATCAGACATCCTGAGTGACAGGTCTTTAGTCATTTCAACCATGGGCCTGGGCTAATAGGATTTAGCTTTCGATGGACAAAACAATCAGGATCAATTAAGTGGCCAAAGCAAGCCTTTGATTGTGCCCCGTGGCAATGGTAAATTACAGAGAGCAAGCTAAAAGCCTTCAGAAACCTACTAGATCCTCGCTGGATAAGGGGATCCAAATAAGTTACATCAGGAAGGAGTGTTTTTCGTAAGGCTTTTGAATGGAGGCTGAAAGCAGGAATAAACAAAAGTGAATTGATTAAAGGAAAGCGTCTCAAATAAAAACAGACAGCAGAATCGACTGCATTCCATGTCATTCAGTGTGCGCTTTAACATTGTTTGATTTGAAACAAGCAGTTTTCAAGGACTAGCTTTTTACCTGAGGCGCATTTAACTATATCACTTTTTTTTTTAAATAAAAATGGGTTTGAATCAGTTTTATCTTTCTGTACCCCACTTCTCTCATAAAATCAATTGTGTTCCTTATCTTAAAGCCTCTCTCTCTCTCTCTTTCTCCCTCCATCTCTCCATCTTCTCCTGCTTCTCTGCCTCATTCATACAGTAAATTCACTCTCTGCCCTTCTGCCCCCATCCATTTTCCTCTCCCTCACGACTCACTTCACATACATATGTTGCAGCTAATGATATAAGTAAAAGGCACAGTGCGCTGGGAGCCTAATAGTAATTATCATTATTCCCTGTGTCAGATAAAAGAGGGCTATCGAGGGAGAGGTGAAGAGCTCTATTGACATGCATGGCCACATTCACTCCTGTTCTCAATCTGAAAGCATACAGCTCAATGAGGAGCATATTAACTCAATGGCAGGCAAGACAAGCACATTCAGACATAAACCCTTTAAGTGGACATAAGAAACAAGCTGGCCTGCTGCTAGTGTTCTCCATGCATAAAGGGAAAAGTGAAAGCCGTGCTCAGAGCTCCTCTTCATTCTGCACTCGGATGTTCATTACAATAGACTGAAACGGGCTAATATGAATGAGCTGATCTGGTTGAGACGACATGCTGCCTGAAACCGTCAGTCTTTTAAGGCTTCCCCTAATGAAATCATCATCCTATTCCAAAACAGTGCATCTCAAAAAGGGATGAAAGACTATCTGAACCAATCGCAATTCCACTCAACTATGCTGCAAGGGAGTTTGGGTGGTTACACCAAGCATGTAAACCAACTGTGCAGCGGTGTACTGTTTCAACACATGCAATTAAAGGGCACAATGCAATACTGCATGTATTGTGTAGTCTAGGTCCGTTTCAATCAACTTTCCAGTCTGTCTGGGTGGAGCGTGGGTATAGTACGATGTAATTGTATAACATAAGATAAGATGAGGCTCTAATGGTCCCTGTAGGGAAACTGGGTCGTTGCAGCAGCAAACAACAACAGTATACAGCAAATCAATATATAAACATAAGTAACTGACAATTTCAACAATAGGTAGAATGTATGATAACAGCATTATTGGGGTATGCAAACAACAGCAACTACAGCAGGGATGTTAGAGATTACATAAGATATAGATTTCATATCAGGGTTATCAGGTCCCTTACAGTCGACGTTCCAGCGAATGCTCCTGGTGGAGAGTTTGAGCGAGTCGTTGATGCGCTCCAAAACAGTCTGGAGCTTCTGCTTCTGGGCGATCTCAGACTGAGTCACCTCCGCCACATTTAGTTTCTCCCCCTCCAGCTTTTCTGCAACACAAACGCAGACAGGCACAGACATACACACATAAACGAGAATATCACCTCAACATGGTGCAAGATATCTTTTTAAAAGAGGGGCACTGAAAACTATGGACCAAAGATGCATTTGCAGCAAAAGCAGTTTTCGATTGAGTCTGTAGTTACTTTACTTGTTAAACCATGCTGAAATAATGACAGCACCAAAGACCAAAGTTTGCTTACTGCCGCAATACTTATGCTTGTTTGACTCAACTCCTCACCAAAGAGTTTCTGTAGGACCTGTCCGTCGTACAGATCTTCAGCCAGATCCTTCACAATGATCCTCTCTCCCACCAGAACATCATTTATCCAGTCGATCAGCACCTACGTGGGCAAAATAACAAACAGGGTAATGGAGGTTTTCTGGCACTACACGGTGCCCTCAGAAAGTGTTCAATCCCCTTGATTTATTTTTCATTTTTGCAGATTTATTGAAAATAAAATACAGGAATACAACAGCAGAGCTTTTCTAGGCGATCACAGCTTTGTGAAGCCTGTTTCTCCATTGATAAGTGGCTGACTGATGTATAATAACTTGGACTTACTAAAGTGAAAAAAGTTTAAAAGGTGTGAGTAGCTGAGCGGTTCTCAGAGGCTCTTTTATCAAGCTTTACATTTTTTTCACATGAAGTTTCTATGTGTACTTAACTTCCATCATGTTTTCAATGATTGTTTGATGAATAGCCCAACAGAGATGACAAAATATATAGTGTGTATATTTATATATATATATATATATATATAAATACACACTTTTATATACATTTATATATATATATATATATATATATATATATATAAATACACACTATATATTTTGTATATATGTTAAAAATTCAAACCAATTGACCTTCATGAGCTCCTGCAGTTTTCGGTCGTTCTTGGAGTTGGGGTCCACCATGGTGCGCACTTCGTTCTCCTCTGATGGAAGTAGAGAAAGAGGGTACAATTTGAAACTGAAGAGGAACATTTTGTCAGGGTGAATACGAAGAAAGATTAGCCAGCAAAGCAGAACATTCCCTCGGCGTCCTCTAGAAACCTTGTACCCCAAAAAGTCTAATTTATTTCCTATTCCCCAAGTCCTAGAGTGGCAGGATAAAATGACTGGATACCAAACAAGGCGTTATAAGCACACTAACATTTCACTGTGGCAAATTTGTATTTGAGATATTTCTTTACATATTTGCAACAAATAGTTTTTATTTCTAAAAAAAAAAAAAAAAAAGGGACAAAAGCAAGGTGCTACAACAGCTACTGTAATAAATATTAATCAAATAAACCAGCTATCAATGCAATCCTGTTAATGTAATAACTTTGCCATTAATGTAATAAAAGTGATGATTGAAGGTTTGTGAACTCCTTCGGCAATTATAGAAATGTTTTGATTTTTACTGCCAGAGCATGTTTAACACCTTCTATTGCAACAACACTTACAGTAACACAGACAGTAAAACATACGAGGGTGTCAATAATGACCAGATTGTTTGTGTAAAGAATATTGTATCAAATACCTCAGTATTTATTATTAGGTACACCTCCCAGTTTGTGCAAACAGCTTGCTCCTTGAGACAGTGAGTCATATGTAAAATGTTAATGGAAGAGGTGAGAGGAGAATGGCAAGATTCGTTCAAGCTAGCAGGCGGGCCACAAGTATAAAAATAACAGTGCAGTACAACAGTGAAGCAGCAGAAGACCATGGCAGGCTCCACTCCTGTCAGCTAAGAGCTAGAAGATCAACAGTCAGTGGGAACAATCACCAAAACTGGACGACTGAAGAGTGGAAAAACGTCGCCTGGTCCAACAAATCCTGGTTTCATGACAGGGTGAGAATATGGAGTTAACAGCATGGATCCATCCGGCCTGGTGTCCAGAGTACAGGCTGGTGGTGGTCGTGTGATGGTCTGGCACGCATTAGGCTCCTTGGTACCAGCTGAGCAGCATTTGAACGTCTCAGCATCACTAAACTTTGTTGATGGCCAGGCATCCCCCTTCATGGCAGTCTACCCTTTTTCAAATGGATGCTTCCAGCATGTCACGAAGCACACATCGCCTCACGATGGCTTCAGCAACATGACAGTGACTTTAATGTACTCCGATGGCCTGCAATTTCATTAGATCTCAACCCAATAGAGCACCATTGGGATACGGTGGAACAGGATATTCACAGAATAAATGCAGGAGCTGCAGGAACAGAGTTATGCTACCGAGTCAGCATGGACCAAGATCCATGTGGAACGTTTCCAGCTCCTTGCTGAAGCCATACCTCAAAACATTTGGGCTGCACTGGAGAAAGCACGGTCCTGCCTGGTATTAGCTAGGTGTACCTAGTAAAGTGGAGACTGTACATGATGTCATCTAGTTAAATATAGGTAATGATCAACATTATCAACACATTTGTACAACAATATTGAGCAAATGAGAAAAAGAGAATAACAAATGTGGATATTCACGTGTCTGTTTATATATGATGTGTTTGTACAACTGAGATGGAGCCTGTGGAGATCCAGCGTCCAAGAAGATGAGCCTTTTACATCCACATCTATTTCCTCCAAAGGATATCTTTCACTTTGTGCCATGCAATTCCAGTACGCCTGAGTGCAATCCATCATCTTTCTTACATCGATTATCTTGACCAAAAAGCTTTTTAATACGTGTAGTGAGACCACTGTTGTTCAACACCTTTGAAAAGCGTCATCTCACTAATGACATTTTTTCAACCTTGTAGTATGAAAGTGTGTTTGGAGGCGAGAATGGTACGCGCTCACCTTTTTGCTGATTTAAATGGATGATTATGGGCACATTTTGATGAAGTGTGTGTGGGTGTGTGGCAACAGAAGTGCGCACACTGATGCTCACACACTTCTTTTCACTGTGTCCTTGTTGGAGTAAGTTGTATACAGGTAAAAAGATGTACCAGCCTTTAATAAATGCTCAATGATTTTTAAAAGGTAGAAAATGATGGCTGGCCATGGGCCAAAAATCTACTTTTGAACATTGATTATTTAGATAATAAGAAATGTAGAGCAAAATAACTTTTTAATGAATTTGTATAAATATATGTAGGCCAAATACAAAATATTTTTTCCGTCTTGGTACCTTCTGGAGGGCCAGGAATTTTGCTATATGGTCTAGAGGCCCAAATTCAGAAAGCCGGTGTTGAAAAATAAAAAAATAAATGTGTCTACTATGAGAGATATAGCCGACAGACAACACACGTACTTGAGAATAATGCTAAAGCACTCTGACTGGCAATGTAAGCGACTTACAAACATCACCAGAGACCTTGTATCTTCTATCCATACAGCAGAGTTTAATTGAATTCTGACTGAGTGTAGCTGTGTACCTAGCATGGTGTCCTCAGGGTCCAGCTCATAGTGGGACGGGCTGAGAGGAAGGTTGATGGCATTTATTCCCTCTTCCTGAAGCTCAGACACTAGAAGAAGAAAGGAATACAGACGTTACTTTAAATTAAATTCAGCTCATGCACACATGGAGTAAAAACACACACACAGTTACAAGTTCATACAACTATATTTATAGGGACCTTAACCCTGAGCACTAAGAATGCACACACACACACACACACACACACACACACACACACACACACACACACACACACAGCTTGCCAGCATTTTAACCACCAATAGTTTTCAGCAGCAGTTCGGATGGCGGTCTGAATGATTCCTCCAACAACACTTAGCAGACCCTCTATCGAGAGTTGCTTGACATCTGACAAGTAGAGACTAGTGTTGCTTCCTGCTTCCCAGCATGACATTCATCTCAGTGTGTCAGATACTTGAGGAGGCTTGATCATTGGTGATCTATGTGTGTGTGTGTGTGTGTGTGTGTGTTGGGAGCATGGAGTGAACATCCTGTGCATTTCTCTGCCTTCACCAGGGCAACATCCTCTTAATCAACACCATCCACAAGTGCTTGTGTGGATGCACATGCACACACACACGCCGAACATCGCATATGAGAACAGTGAGACTAGTGACCCGGCTTTGCTTCCTCTATATAAAGATGATTTAACACCAACACATCTATAACACACTACTAACTGAGTCTGCTAGATCCCCTCCAACGCATGGCTGTGACAACTCTCATCGCTTTCTACCTTGGGTTCCCTCTCGCTTTTTCCATTGAACCTTGTGATATCAGTAAGGATGCAACATGCAAGTGTACTTTCTTTTCTCAGGCACTGGAGTCACCCAGAAGTGAGGCGGGTATTTCACACTCTGCACCCTGAATTCCCATTCAGATGTCTTGAAGGGACCTGCTATATGGCTTCCTGGCAAGATTGAATAATATATGTTACAAAATGTTAAACATTTATTTACCAGTGAGACAATTTGGGTGAATAATTCCACAAATAGGAATGATCTGTTATTCAAATGTCACACACACACAGTTAACATAATTAACACACACACCCTTCTTGAATTTCCTTTCCACTTTGAAAGAATATGTGTAAAAACAAAGGGGGGTAAAAACTTTGATAGCAACTGTAGGTGGTGGGTAATTCACAAACCCATATGGGGATATGGGTGCAGCATGCCAATTAACAGGAGCTGATGTAACTGTAACTATCCTTTGTGCTATTTTAGGATGAGCACCAGCTATGCTTTGATATCAGGAAATCAGCTGAGTCTGATATGTGAACTTCAAAGAAGAGAAAAAAAAAACTTACATGTGTTGTCATAAATCACAAGTTAAATTCGGCACCGGTTCCATTGTATAAAACATTTGCTCACCTCCACTTACACGTTGAATATGTTGGGTGCTAATCTGACTGTTGACCATGTACGCAGACTGAATAGGAAGCACAACACAAGCCTCCTCTGTGTCCATGCATAGGACCACAGGACCCCCCCCCCCCCCCCGCCTTCCTGGCCAGTGTCGTAAATGGCAACGCGTTCTTATCCACTTGGTAAAATAGGGCTAGCAAAAAAAAACAGCGACATCAACAGACGCATCACTCTGGAGCATGCTTCCGAGTGTGAGGCTGCAGAGTCGGCGCTGTGTGCAGGGTTGTGCTGCGTCCTACCTGGAGGGCAGAGCGCTCCACAGCCCATGTCTCTCTGTGTCCGTCGCCCAGCCTCCAGCATCCTCCCTGCCTAGCAGCACCAACTCTCTCCCCTGCAGCTCATCCTCCACAGCACTCAACCGAGCTAGCCTGCCACTGTATTATAATATAATAATAATATATGAGGGTAATAATATATTTATGGTATTTCCACAGAGGATATGGAATTCTGTATTAACTATTCTGTTTTACACATTTTCTGTTCCCTCTATGACCACAGCTGGTGTCCGTCCTCATGCAGTGCAGTGCTGCTAATGCTCCCTGTCAAACCTGGTAATTGGGATGCAGCTGAATTTATACGCTTTTTCTCCTGACCTTACGTTCAGTCACCTTCCCTACATCCTTACCATCTCTCCCCCGTCCTATAGCTCTCGCCCCCTTTCACTTTCTCATCCTATAACCCCCCGCCTTTTTTTTTTTCTTGTCCAATCGTTAGCCTTGTTCTTGTGGTCCCTCTCTCCTCCGGCGTGAACAGCCTTTGTCATAAACGTCAGAGGGACTTAAATTTAATCAATGGTCCACACAAGAGAGACCAGTCCAGGTCTTCCATCAAATCACGGGACACACTGCGGACATCCTACACATTGAGGGTGTGTGTGTGTGTGTTTGTGAACACAAGCCGGCATGCGTGAATGTAATGTGATTGCGTGTATCTGCTATGGACGGTGAAAACATAAAACGGGGCTCAGCTGTGGAATAGTATCCTGAATGGCACAAACTAATCATCCGCTCTGAAAGAAGTCTTTCTCGTTTCATTATAAAACCTGCCCTTTAACGGTGAATGTCAATGTCACTACAGCCAGCTGAGTTTCCAACGGGGCCCTGCCTGGTTATGAATCAAACCGGGTTTTCGAGAAAAGTTAGCTTGAATCAAACCGGGTTTTCGAGAAAAGTTAGCTTTTTATTTATTGAATTTATTTTACAGCACATCTTTGTGGTGGCCTGGCTGGGAGAGAGACCATCCTTTAACCAGACAATCCAGGTTCAAACTCCTACGTTGGCAAGCACCTGCCCTGCTGACGTGTCCTTGAGCAAGGGTGCTGCACTGAAGCCGTCCCTGACCTCTGACCTCCCTGTGGAAAGGTGGAACGCAAAGAGAATTTCCCTACGGGGGTCAACGAGGTACATTATTAATATTATTACTATAGGTAAAAGTCCCATCGCTGCGTCGTAGCCCTACTGAGTGAGGTGTGGGTGGGATTCAGACTGGTGCAGCTGCTAGGCCCAGCCTCCAGACGGGCCTGTGTTTACTCACGGCTCATTCCTCACTTACATTAGTAGCGGAGTCAATACCATACATGGATACAGGCGCAGCCCGCGGCCATGTAAACTCACACGAATGAAACCACAACCACTGTGTTTTGGGGTGTTTCCATGTAATAAACCTAGTGTTACGTATCGGTGTTTTAAAAGTATTAACCGCTATCTAAAATAAAGGTGCGGTATAGTTGTGCGTCGTAAGCCTGCCAGTGGGGTTGTAAGAGTGGCTAAAAAGTATCGCTGACGGTTATATTTTAAATTCAGACTTGAAACGTTAGAAACCGTTGTGTTTTCACCTTGTCTTCTTAAAACAGCGCAGTAACAGCGAGTTTACGCAAGTTTTGGTGGTTCTGGCTGGCTAGTATGTGTAGCTTTACCTTCTTTAGCCTTTTTCCTCCTGGCCAAAGTTCCACCAAGTTTCCCCAGGAAGGAGTCATCTTTCTTTCGGGAAGAAGGGGACTTGGGCGTCGGGGACTTGGGAGAAGACGGAGACTTCTGAGGCGAGGAAGCCATCGGCGTAACTTAATCCGAGACGAATAGATTTCACCAAAAAAATTGTGCTGATGTGGAAATGAAAGTTATTTAGAAGTCACGTAAAGAAAAAAATCACTGTCCACTCCCTAAAGCGGAAACGGAATTCCAGTCATTTTCTCCCGAAGTTGGCTGGATTGAATGGCCCCTCCTCTCTGGAGGAGGGCCGGGGAGAGGAGGCTGAGTGGCCGGGTCAGTGGCACAGCCGCGGGGCCAGGGGGCCACAGGACGTCCCAGATAAATGAAAAAACAATTTAATGTTAGAAATGAAGGAATACAATTAAACAATAAGCCACAAGATGTCGTGCTCTGCAGTGACTTTGGAACAGATAAGAGGCGTTGTTGTCCTTAGGCATAAAATAGTGGTGGCAGCCCCATTTTATTTTTAATATAATAAAATCATTAATAACAATGTAATTCTTGACCAATAGCTAAACAAAGTGGTCGCTAAGCAACACACAAGAACCAGTATGAGTGATGATTTTGCGCTCGCCATGCTGTTTAGATTAACTAGCATGCGGCCACAGGTGTGCATTTATTGGATACTTTACCACGTGACTCAGCCAATCAGAACTGAGGACCAGAACTGTCCGTTTTATAAACGAATAGTTTATAATCTTACACATCTTATATCCTAACTGTATGGGAAAATACTGTTATTATGAAACGCAAAAAAAACCAAAACTCAACACTAACCAGTGTCCTAAGGAAGAGGTCCAAGCCTAATGTGCATCTGTCATCAGGATAAAAGGTTTGGCAGGTTTTTCCAAAATTTGTAATGCCAAGGACCCCCAAATTAGTCATACACAAGACCAAGGACCTGATTATGAAAATATTTTTATTAACAGATATTATTTGAGTGCAATTCAGGTCTGGCCTACTGCTGGTGGGGAAATAACAATGTAGATGAAACCTCTAATCAGATCCCACTTTGGGAACCACTGGCCAATGTTATTCTTAATTTAACATTTACTATATGTGATGTTACACAAAAATAAATAGATATGTGTGTGTGTGTGTGTGTTATTATCCTAACCCCCCTCAATAATAAAAGACTGAGCCACTACAATATTCATCCAAATTTTAAATTAATAATTTTTATTAAAGAAAACACTTTTTTCCAACATAAAACACTTCATGCAGCATAAAACCTAAACAAAGAAACACAGCACACATGCCAGTTTACAGTTTAACACAACCCCATAACTGATTTTAACTTCAGTGTCAGTTCATTCACAGCGTAAATAAATTACTCCATGGGTTCATGTTCTTGTCCTGGGATCCAAACGCCTGTAAACACACGACTCATCTTCTGATGTGGGGGGCCATTTTGGTGCGCAGCCCGTACTTAAAGACATCGAGAATCACATGAAACAACAGGAAACAATCACAGTTTGATTGACAATAGAGTTAGTCACAGATAGATGAGTGAAGGACTTTGCTGTGTTGGGATTTCAGCGACAGGAAGCAACTTGCACCACAGAGGAGTAAAAGGATGAAATGCTACAAAAGGAACCAATCGACTAGAGATTTCTGGCGATTCGGATTCTATTTCACTGCAATTGTGTTTCTTCTGTGTGTGCATTAGTGTGTGCGGACATAAATACATGCATACATACATTTTACTTTCCAATGCTCAAAATAAATCAAAACCTAGTCACACTGTGCAAAAGACCGAATCCTTAGCGTAGTGTTAAGTTGTTCCATGTGCTATCAGTGGGACTAACAAAGTGCAACAACAATAAATAATAAATCTCACAAATTCCACTCATAAGGCAAACAACCAAATAAAGCAGTCAGGTTGGTTCACAAGGCCTGCAAAAATCTACAAGGTAGTCAGTCACATTTTAAGTAAAGTGGTTAAGCATTTTTACATCCAATACCAGGTCACAGTCAGCGTGTCCATCCTCACCAAATTTCCTAGATTGCGAGAACAGGCCGGAGGAAAATCGGCTTCCTCAAAAAATCTTTTAGTTAGCGCGGGTTAAATCGTACAGCGCCGTCCCGTCCCAGCGCCTCCCCCATCGAGCTGCTCGCCCGCTCAACCCTCATTCCAGCTTTTCTAGCCCGCAGCAGTCGTCCCCCTGGGCCCAGTGCAGCTCGTATCCCCTGGACAGCACCAGGCCCTCCAGGTCCCGGTCCTCGGCCCTCTCTCTCAGCCTCTGCTCCTCCAGTAAGGAGACCAACGTGTCCCGTCTCTCCACCGTCTTTATCATCTCCGTCAGGATCTCCCGCTCCTCCTGCAGCTCGGACTCGCTCTTCTTCGTGTCTGGAGTGAAGGGAAAGAGAGACAGACAGGCAAGTATCTGTATTATTATGTGCACCTGACAGACTGTGTATGTTGGTGTGCATGTGTGTGTCCAGCCCTTACCATCTACAGCCATCCTGTGTCGTAGGTCTTGCTGCAGTTGGCTCTGCGTGTCCTCCAGTTGAAGCTCCTGAGCACTAAGATAGAGGAGAAAAATACCTAGGATGTGACCTCTGTGACCTCTATATATATATATATATATATATAGTGTTTGTGTCATTAGGATGATGATGATTCTGGTGTGGGATCAGATGGGTGCTTACAAGATCACGAGTTCAGACTCATAGCGTGCCAATCGGTTCTTCTCCAGGACCAGTTTGAACCAGGACTGGTAGAACGGGGCCTCCTCACCGTCGTCTGACTGAGACTCATCTGGGTGGGGAGCGAAGGGAAGGGATGAAGGACGGGAGGAGCGAGGGATGAAGGAGGAGAAACAAGCAACAGTGGAGGATGGGAGCGGGTGGAGGAAAGCAGGTAGGGAAGAAGGAGCGGCAGGAGAGAGAGCGAGAGAAGAGGGTAAGGAAGTGGAGGAAGAGAGTGAGGAAGAGATGGATGAATGGAGGAAGAGAGGAGAATATTCTCTTTCAGATAAGTGGAAGCAGACATGAGAATCTTACATGACCGTTTACGTTCGAAGGCATTGCAAAAAAAAAAAGAAAGTTCATATCTGAGTCCAGGTTCAGGTTCAGGTTCAGGTTCACACACACACACACACACACAGCTTCGTCTCAAGGCCACATGACTACACTATTCACTAGACTACAAACAAGGCTGTTTACTGTACTGGACAATGATGAAGTCTCATTGGCTGGCCTGTGAGTACAGCAATTGACTGTAGCTCTGCATTGGCCTTTAACCAGACTGGGATTACGAGGTGTTGTCCTCGTTTTTCTGGGAAGAATGTAAAGAGCAGCAAGGCCTCTATAGGGGAATCTCACTGAACTGCATTGTTGTGGCAGATAGAGCAAGAGCATGGCTGAGTGCTTCAGTGAGTTCTGCCAATTGAAAAATAAAGTGGCGAGTGTTCCGCTTTGTGTGTGTGTGTGTGTGTGTGTGTGTGTGTGTGTGTGTGTGTGTGTGTGTGTGTGGTACACTACCCGTTTCCCCCCTGAGGATCTTCTCTATGGCCACTCCTCTCTCCTCCACGTGTCTCTGTTTCTCTCCCACCTCCTCCAGCTGCCTCTGGATCGCCTGAACCATGTGGACCAGGGACACGAGAAAACCCACGTACATTACATTACATTACATTACATTACAGTCATTTAGCAGACGCTTTTATCCAAAGCGACTTACAATAAGTGCATTCAACATAGGTAGGCAAGAAAACTACTAGTCACCAGAAATCATAAGTGCATTTCCTTCCTAAACAAGCAATTAAGAGCAGAACCAGTGTTAAGGTAAAAGTGCAATAAGTTATCAACCTACTTTCTTAAACAAATGAGACAAATAAGAAAATCAAATAAACAAGAGCTAAGACAAATAAGTGTATCAAATAAACAAGAGCCAATAAACAAGAGCTCAGATAAATAATTGACGACAAATAGGCAAGGCTAAGAGGAAGGGTCAGGGTAGTGTTTCCTGCAGAAGTAGTCACGCGTTATCAAAGAGGACATGCAGCAGGAGACAAAAGCAGGAGGAGATTATTTGAGGGGACGGGGAGGTACGTTCTGGTACATTTCGATCCATTTTGTAAAATCCTTTATGTGTGGTATTTGTTCAAGTCATTCAAATTTATTTGGATATCGTTTGACAAGTGAAAAAGTATTGTTTGTGGATGCTGAAATATTGGTGGATTGTGGTACACATTTGTGGATTGTCTCCTGTGGGTTACGGATGTTAAAAGTCCAGTAAAAACATCCATAAAAGCCCTAAATGTGAAACGTAACATGACCGATGAGAGCACAGGACAGGTCTGAACAACTAAACACCGTGCAAGATACATATAGAGCATTTCTACATTTTCTATCACACCAAACCACATTTGGTGGCGATATGAAGTGTGAAGATGCAATGGACAGTCGTCTGAACACTCGTACCTGAGCTCTACGGAGCCTCTTCAGCTGGTCTCTCTTAGCCTGCTGGGCCACCATCTTCTCCTGCTTCCTCCTCTCTCTCTCCAAACACACCTGGGACCACACACACACACACACACACACACACACACACACACACACACACACACACCTCAATTAGGACACCTGCATAAAATACACACACACAAATATATCTGACATTTCCCAGCATCCTATGGTGCCTATCAGTAAGTGATCTGTCCAAACCTTCTGATTGGCTGATTGACGTTCATCCTCATCGTCAGTGGAGAAGGACTCTTTCAGGTTCTGTTGACTGGAGGCTGGACCAAAAGAAAGCAACAAAAAATAATAAAAAAAAATAAAAATATATATACAAAGAGCCTCGGTATCCCATGTGACATAGAAAGTGGTGTTGATCTGTAGCACCGTGCGCACACACACACACACACAATTCATGGACTGAACGTATCCATCATATCACTGAAGGGCACCAGACTTTTGCCCCGCCTACTTTGGAGCCCTGACCCTCATTTTAAAGGATGCTCCACTGAACAATGTGCACCTTGAACCATCATCACACTAGGAGACTTGATGAATGTTGGGTAGTTATTTAGGTTATATGAGAACCACCACAGTACCACAATATCAAATTCAACATCTTGAATTTCTAACCCTCCAACCTTTGTTTCGCAGGTTGGTGAGGATGGTCCCGATGTCCTGCTGAGCCTCCTTGTCCTCTCCCTCGCTCCCCGACGCCTCCCTCCTCCTCAGCCGCATGGAGGAGAAGAAGTCGAGCCTCCTGCGGGGCAGCGAGGCCATGTCGTCGGAGAAGACCCCTCCGGAGCCCCTCCGGCTCTGCAGGGACACCTGCTGCAACAGAGAGGGGAGGTTCCGCGGGTCCGTCCCGACCGACGCCCACCGCGGCTGGGGGTCGGGCTTGCCGGCACTCTCTTCCTCCCTGGGCGGCCCCGGAGCCGCAGCACCAAACAGGGAGCTAAAGCTGAAGGCGCCCTCTGACATGGGCCTCTTGTTGCGGGGGCCGTTCGGTTTGCTTCTCCTGGTGAAGAGGACAAAAATTGCTCGCAACACTTGAATTTTTTTAATAATCTCTGACATTGTCAAATAAATAAATGTCCATTTTAAGGTGTAGTGATTTGTGGTGATTCAACCAGTTCATGAAAACGTATAACAGTTGCTGTTCTCAACGCCTGGAGTCGGGTAGGTCTTTCTGATGCACAGGAAGTGATGCGTTTTACATTACAGCTGTTGTGCCAAAATTTGTAGCCCCTAAAAACGTGTTTCCCTGGCAGAGCGTCCTCATTTTATCGGTCGGTCTGTGATGCTTTAAACCAAAAGGGAGGAGATGCGTCACGGGAAGTGACCATACCTGACACTGGAATATCATTTGGCAAAAGAGAGCGACGGGACAGGACACTCTTCTCTATTGCAGCCCCCCTTTCTGATTTAGGCTGATACGACAGGTGTATTTTCTTGCCTAGTGCAGGTTTAATGTGCTGCGTGTACTATAGCATGGAGAATGAATATATATATATATATATATATATATATACATGGTGACTGCCGCGTTGGAGGTAGTGGAGGGATTGGTCACGCCGAATGACCTCCTGAAGGCGTTGGCTATCAGCTGAAAGGCTGAAGGGGACGAGGCGGAGGCTTGGCTCGCGGTCGGTTCCTCGTCCTGGCCCGAGTCCGTCTGGGGCTTATCTGCTTCTGTCTCTGCTTGTACCTGATAAAACATCAGAGGATAGGGGGAAAAAATACTGTCAACTTCATGTGGAATTAATTCCTATTTTATCTCCATCTCATTCTCTCCTCAGATTACACCGACCACCAGACCAGCACGTCTGCCTCGGTCACGGAAGCTAAATGAACGGCAAGTTTGGCGAGGTCCCAACCTGGTGTTGAGGCTGCTGCGTGGTCTTGGTGTGGATGTGAATCTGTCCTGGAGTTTCCTCCGGCGTGACCAGCAGGTCCCAGTCCAGCAGCATCTCCGTCTCAGACTGAGACAGCGTCAGGCGTTTCTTAGGGCCGGACGAGCCACCGGCTGCCTCCCTAGCGGCTGAGTGCTCCTCGCACTTCTCACTTTTAACTGATGCATTGTGGGCATCTGCCAACGTCTTCGAGGACTGAGAGATAGGGAGTGAAGAATTTTTTTTTTTTTAATAAATGACATTACATGACCAATTATAAGAATTATCCATGACTTTGATTTTCTGCTTGCCCCTGAGGACGTAATAGCTACCCATCCATCCATCCATCCATCCATCTATCTATCTATCTATCTATCTATCTATCCATCTATCCATCCATCTATCTATCTATCTATCTATCTATCCATCCACCTATCTAACCATCCACCTATCTATCCATCCATCTATCCATCCATCTATCCATCCATCATGTGTGTGTACCGTCTGTTTCTCTGCTGAAATGATCTCCTCAAAGTCGGAGTCAGCTTCAGGGACGGTCTCCGGTTCCTCCTTGGCCCCGGGCCCGGTTCTCTGGGAGTGCTTGATGAAGAGCAGAGGGAAGGCTGCACCAGGGGAGGAATCAGAAGACACTATATGAAGGGTGTCATTCCAAAATGCTCCACATCCGATTTGGAAAATTTCAAAACATTTCAAAACCCGAAGATTTCACTATCCAAAATGTTTGCATTTTGTAAATTTCATATGCTTTCGGGGGGCTGAGCAATAATAAATGAACATGCTTTACTTTCGGGTCCTCAATCCTTATTGTCAAGAGTGGGCGTCGCTTTTTTCAAACAGCGAGCACAAAGCCAGATATTCCACAGATACGTAGGATGACAATCAATTCTTACCAGTCACACAAGGTCATTTTAAAAAAGTGTGCGATACTTTATATTAGCCACGGCATCCAAATTGCTGTTGGATTAAAGAAGGACAAAGTGTGTTGTGGTGGATCTCAACACATATCAGCCACTGGTACTGCATGGCGTTAACCTTTCTTTGACAACGCTGTAGGGTCCATGACATCTGACAATGGATACATAGGGCTAAGCTGTTATGGAAAGTGTAGGGAGACAAGCTTTTGATGGGACAGTCTATTATCTGTGTATCGTATCCTTTAGAAAGGCATCGAGGATCCCTGCTACAACGCAGCGAAGACTTTGAAGACCTTTGTCTCTCAGCCTTTTCCTGTACGGACCTGAGCGAAACGAGAACACTACTGACCTCAAGTGTTGTCCGTGCTGCATTGCAACAGTGGTTCATCCCTCTGTGCTGACATCAGCCACGCTACCACTATGTATTTCCTCTCTGTATTACAAGTTATTTGATTTCTAGTATCACACACGTAGATTTAGACGACTCAGGAAAATGCACACAGCGCGTTCATCTGGTCTGACACGCTTTACACCAAAAAGATACCGAAGGGATGAGAGAGGAGAAGATCTTTCTCTGGACGGACCCTCGCTGCTGTTCAGGAGACAGTTTGGATGAAGAAGAAGATGAGACGTTTTGATTGGTCACTTCCTGCGGGGTGACTGACGCCGGGAATTTCATGAGAGCAAATAGGGCGAATCTACAGGGTTTCAATTTGTGATTTAATCTCTTCTAATCTCTTCCATCTTGTTCCTCTAGGCCCCACCAGGTACTTATTCATCCACAGCTGATTGGGGTGACACACACCCAAGTATTAACACATGCACTCTCTCTCTCTCTCTCTCTCTCTCTCTCTCTCTCTGATCAGTGGACATACCCTATTAGAAGTCTCAGCTTAGCACTGTGACAGCTGTCTAAATAGTCACTCAAGCTGAGGCTAGCAGGGCTTCATGGTCAATAATAAACTAATACGATTATCACAGACGCAATATGGCATGAGACAAAGTACAGCATGCAGAAGACACGCCTGGGAGAATTCAACTGGAAATAATGAACAACAAGAATGCTGCACAAAGTAATTCAATTAGTCCACCACATTAAAATCACCCCAATATTTATTGCGTTTAGAAATAGAACAGCCACGGTGCTCAAACACACATGAAGACAAACGCCAGGGAAATCTAATTTAACACAGGAGAAACAAGACAGAGGCAGAATCGGAGGTACTCACTTGCTCGGATCTTCTTCCTCCATCGATTATTCTTGTCTGGGAGCGGGGGCTTGGCGTTACAGTGATCTACAGGGGGCACAAGGGAAAGAGGTTGACCAAATACAATATCCTCAAAGGAACACACCAAGTTTGAGGCCGGCCTGTTGGTCGACTTACTCGTTAAGTGAAGAAATCATAGAAAACTCATCCACGCGTCCCTGGTAGATCATTTGCTCCGGTGCTCCATGCTAACACTTTAGCATACACTATGTTGAGTGATAGTAGGCTCCATGCTAACACTTTAGCATACACTATGTGTTAGCATGGAGCCTACTGTCACTCAACATAGTGCATGCTAAAGTGTTAGCATGGAGCCTACTATCACCCAACATAGTGTATGCTTAAATGTTAGCATGGAGCCTACTATCACTCTCAACATAGTGTATGCTAAAGTGTTAGCATGGAGCCTACTATCACTCAACATAGTGTATGCTTAAATGTTAGCATGGAGCCTACTATCACTCAGCATAGTGTATGCTAAAGTGTTAGCATGGAGCCTACTATCACTCAGCATAGTGTATGCTAAAGTGTTAGCATGGAGCCTACTATCACTCAACATAGTGTATGCTAAAGTGTTAGCATGGAGCCTACTATCACTCAACACCCTGATCTCTCACACACACACACACACACACACACACACACACACACACACACACACAAGTAGGGTCACTAATGAGAGTTCAGCCAGTCCCACAGGGAATATTGTATTTGTATTTTTATATTGTATTTTCAAGTCATAACAAAAATCTATTTTAATCACTTTGACAAGAACAGAGTAACTTTGTGTCAGTTATGTACGTTAACATAGATCCATATGCAGTGACATACCTAGTTTTATACAGAGTGCACTGTTCATCTTCACTTGGACCACACTGACCTTTGGTACCATCTGTGGCTTGGTCCTTGGTCTCTGTGCTGTCCTGTGCTGCGGGCCTTGCTCTGCAGGAGGATGAGTTCAGAACCTCCTCGGCCATCTCTCGTTGTGAAGGAACCACCAGAGCTTTTTTCTGGGCTACACCGACCTGCCCTGAATACAACCTGGACTGCCCGCCTTGAAAGAAAAACACGATTAAGGTATTAAAGTATAACCAGTATTCATTTTAATGCTAATATATCTAAGTTAGAATGAAATCAAACTAGCATTTAGCTCATTTCCACGTGTACTATTTCACAGGAAAGCAACAAGACGTATACTACCTTATTAGAATGAGATGATAAATATCACACTCCCATTGTGAACTGTATTATTATCAAAAACAACACAACAACACATATAACTGTAATGCTATTCATACAATCAAAAACATGAATTGTGAAAATGGTAAATAAACTAAGTGGATTCCAGTTCACTTTCCTAACTGCACAGTATGACATTGATCTGTTTACAGCCCATTGATAAAATAACACACACACATGTTCATAATTCAGTACTCACAGAATAATGTAGTCAACATTGTACAGAATCTTTCCAAAGGTGATTCCACTTGGTCAAGTACACTTGGTCACAGCAAAGGAATGAAAATATCTGGATAGAAACTTTAATGGGACTCTTCCAACTTGTGCCCATTCTGTGTGTACCCAGTTTTAACTGGGCTGAATGCTTGCCAGGAGGGACACATTGCAAAATGGAAGTGAAAGGATTTCAACTGAAATACCCCTAAAAAGGTTTACCACTGGAAATAATAAACCCAGAAGAAAGGTGAGAGGAGATCCACAGGCAGGAAATCGGCATGTGATTCACTTCAAATCTGTTCAGTTTGATTGTTCAAAGCGACTGATCAGTTCCATTTTATTGAATTCAATTTAGTTTGATTGAATGGTATTGGAGTCTAGTTGAGTTAAGCTTTTGCATTGAGGGTGATGTATAGTGGAAAGGTTTTGTTTGATTTAGAGTTGAAGCGAGGATTCTCTCTGGGGGCTAAACTGTAAAGCCAAGTGGTTAAGGGCTGTACAACCCAAAACCCGCTGGAAGACGTTCCGCTTCGTATGAATCAGGAGGAAGCGTACGTCATTTTTAAGTAAACAAGAGCTGTGGTTGTGAGAATTATTTGTGGGGGGGCGATGTTAGGTCAACAGGTGGGAAAAAGGATTTGCTTTGAGAGAAGCCATTGACGAAGTTGTTAATTTTGTGGTTAAAAACTATGGAAATAGTTTCAGTGTCCTGCAGTTATGGTAAGGAGTTCAAACTACCACTACCACCTGATGTTCAATCAGCCGGACACTATGCTTCCTTGGAAATAACTCACAAATTCAGCTAATTTGCAACAAACGAAGAAGCAAGTGATTTATGTAATCAAATAGATTTATTTTTGTATAGACTTACAGCTTTTTAAATATCATAAATTAAGCAGTTTATTTCAATGTGGAAAACAAACAAGGTAGGCAAGGCAGCTTCGAGACTTCCTTATTATTGTAAACGCAGCTAAAAAAAAAAAAAAAGTACAGTACAGCCAACAAAAATACTCTGGCAGTGTGCAAAAAGCTACAGGAGGAAAAGGGGGCTGATAATATATCCTGAGCAAAGCCTAGGAAGTGCATGAGAGCGATCTGGAGAGGGGCTCTGGCGGGGGCAGGCCTCCTTCTGAAACAACCACAGACAGACCACAGACAGACGTTACAGTCAGATGGGCCTAGGAAGGGCGGGGGGGGGGGCGGCTGCTGATGAAAATACATCAGAGACTAAAAATCACTCGGGGGGGCATTCAGCTCTGGTTGGTCTAGGTGTTAGGGAGGAACACAGCACAAGACCATTAGTGGGGTTAGACTGACAAAAACCTCACGGACAGCAAACTACTCAAACTATTGTGTGACAAATAACTCAAATCAACTTAAAGGTGCAATGCTTAACATTTTACCATCAATAAATTATTACCAAATTAATTTTGAGACATTAGCGTAATTACCGTAAACAAACGAGACCATCGCCAATAAGCAGAAGCTTTTCAGAGTTTCTCGCTATGATGCGAGAAAGACAGTGGAACAAGCAAAAGGACGATGGAAAAATCACTTCCGACTTTATTCTCTAGTAGCAACATGGTCTCTGCAACAGGAAGCAACGGGGTTCATGGGAAATATGGTCTTCATTTTGAGAAACATGAGTACTAGCAATATGAATGGTGTGAGATAGAGGCTACCAATGGTCTCAACCCCGGTCTCATTTGTTCATGGTGATTATGTCAAGGTATAGGAATTAATTTGACAATGATTTATTGATAGATGTTACACACAGCAGCTTTAACTACAACATGCCACACATGGGACCCATGCCGTTTCTGGGATTGGTTAATCAGGTGGAAAGAGGTGGAGCTACAGGAGGCAGCCAATGCAAAAGCAACACGACAAGATCTTATGACCAAAGCAGGCCAATCGTCACCTTCCCCGCTGCCAGGAATCAGCCAATCAGAGGGTGCAGCAGTGGAAACTTGAAACAGACTGAGCGAAATGAAGTGAACGAGAAAAAGAGGGGAAAAATGAATTTGGAAAGAATGAACATAAATGAGATGGGAGAAAAATGAAAGTTGGAAGATGGAAAGAAAACATACAATGCTTAGAATCACAGGGAAACAAGTATTGTAGGGTAACACTAAGGGTATTACAATGAAACTACATTACAAGGAGATTTTGTTCTGTGAAACTCCAGCAAGTTGTCCAAATATTACAGGTTAATACTTCAGCAGTGCATTGAAAGACTTTTTTCCCCAATTCTGTACAATTATACCAAATTATCAGAATTGATTTCACGTGCACCTTCAGCATCGTCACCATTTACAACAGAATATTTGCAAAAACTTTTTTTTGTCACAAGCTACAAATATGACATTGATTGCAATATTTCAACAAAAAAAGAATAAAAGGGAAATATTTCCACTGGTTCATGAATATACATTCTTTGGCTGATTCGGCTTATTCAAGCCAAAATGTCCACTACTGGGGGGAAAAATTATTTAAAAAAAATCAGACATCAGAAATTATTTGTATAATAAAGTGAAATCAGTCCTTTGATTTAAAACAAAATATATGACCAAGCGAAATCATAATATCTACCGTAAAACAAAAAAAAAAGAAAAACTTCCATCTTAATAACAGAAAAATATTTCTTGGAATTACATGAGATAAAAAAATAAATACACTGTTTTGGCATTTCCATTGCACATCTCTCTGGTGCATATACAGGTAGCTGGGGGAGTTTAGATGCAGTTCAGGCAATATGCAGGGTCAATGTAACCTCAAAGGCAATGTGGATTTTCAGTTCACTAAAAAAAGGAACCAACACAATCCAGATGACTTTGCAAGGTTAGAGTCAGAGGTCAGAGGTCAGAGGTCAGAGGGCATGCTCCAGGCAACTTGTATTGCAATCAAACGCCACATCACCAGCCCTCGGTTATCAAGGCAAATTCTTTCAATGCTTGGCTGGAGTGCAAAATGGGAGGGGTTTGCACTTTTGCGACAGTCCAATGGATGGGTTTATATGATAAAACTAACTATATCACATGTTATACTTTAATACCCGACTCATGCCAGGAATGTGATATAAGGTAAAGATTGGCAGCTGTATCTGGATGGCTGCAATCTAAGCAGCCTGGAACGAGCCCAATTCAGTCTGTATTCAGGCCCTTAGATACAGCAAACAGGACGGGGGTGGGGGGGATTTGTTCACCGTAACATATTGTTAACACAACGTTAACAATAGTGCATGGTATGCAGGTAAAATGTTGGGTTTTCTTCTTCCACTGTGCCTAAAAACTATAGTTAACAGGGGTTATGCGTGTTTATTTCTGCATCAGCCCTCAGGTCACTTCAAAATAAAAGCAAATGTACCATATTATGCAGAGTACCTATCCGACACACAGATAGCTTCACTGTATATTTTGAGGTTGTCCGATGCAACTGAATGCAAGCCCGTTACTTCACAGGCTTCACACAGTACAATCACACCAAGCACTGAGCATAGGCATTGGAAGTGAATCAAGTAAAGTGCTTTAACAACAAATGTTTTGGTTGCTTTATAAAACACTTATAACTTAAGGGAGAAACTAAAATGACCATGAACACTTGCTCTTCTGTATTTGTTTACAACAAAAGGCTTTGGTATGCTTCAACTAAAAAATAAGTCATACATTTGAAATAAAGTAATAGGTTGGTATGATCCCAAACGTGGACTTAAGAGAGGTACATGTTTGGTTAAAGCTCACTATAGCAGGTGGCAGGGACGTAGGAAGTACAACATTTTATTTGGTGGAATTACGTTTTATCAACCCCTAGATCGTGTGTCCATGATGGGTAGTACCATACAAATTCAAATCCATTCAAGCTCCTGTTAGGCCAGCTGGCTCAAACCGGCCCAACGGCCCCCGGCTCGCCTTGCTACTCCACCCAGGCTCGATAACCCCTCCCAGGGACTGACTACGCGAGCCGGTGGCCGAGGGGCTGCTGCTGGGCCAGCTGGGGCTCGTGGTACATCTGATCCAGCAACTCGTGCATCATGCAGAGCAGAGGAAACCCCAGGCTCAGCAGCTCATACAGGAAGACATAGTCATCTGAGTGGCTCCTGAGGTGGGCCCCCACAACTGTGAAAGACTCACACACACTCCTCAACAGCCGTTGCGGCCACATACACACCGCCCGGCCAGCACGCCTTGGCCAGCTCAGGCCGTGCCTAAGCAAGGAAACCAGGGTACCTGGGGGTTGGATCTGGAGGCTGTCTGTCGCCGAGTAACCGCCCCTGTCCAGCGATGAGGACGTGATGCGGCCTTGGTCGTCCTAAACGGGTCAAGACGCAGAGCAGGAAATTGATTTCAAGATTGAGGAAACTGACAACCTGCTAATTCACAGCAAGGGAACAATACATGGGACTACTATGGGATAAATGAAGCTGTGTTGTCTTGTTGATGGCGTGTGATCATCGCAGTGCTGCTTACCATTCTCCTCCTGAACTGGCCTAGCTGAGTGCTGGATTGGCGTTGGGCATAATGCATCTTGCAGTAGAATTTACCTGCAATGGAAAGCACGCACAATCATAAACACACTACGGGTGGCGGTTAATGCACATTACAAAATCCCCCCTCCCCCCGGTCTAACTAGCAAGCTTACTTGTCTCTAGTGTGAAAATGTGACTTCATAGTTTGTGTCAATTACAGGCCAGTGTAGCTCAAGGGGATGGGTGGGGTCGGGTGGCCTGTGCCAGGGGATTTTTGTGTAGGAAGTTCTATCGATGTCATTGCAATTTCTACTGGTTGAGAATAGAGGTCAATAAAGGTCAGTTAGAAATACATTTACAGTAAACTCAACGTACCCTGCTGTGAGTCCAGGGCGTGCCCGCCCAGGCGAAGGGTGCAGCTGCAGACGTCGCAGCGGAAACACTCGCGGTGGAAGAAGTAGCCGTCGGCGCTCAGTCTCTCCATCACGTAGACCCGCTTGGAGCAGAAGTGGCAGGTATCGCTGCCGCCCAGGACAGGAGGGAAGTCCTTACGCACCGCACTCTGACAGGGAGAGGTCAGGAGGTGGAGAGAGGACGACGATGTGAGGTATGATGTGGTCATTTCTTTTCATTTCGCCTTTATTTAATCAGGTACTCTCATTGAGAGAGGCATGAGAACCGAAACAAGGTCATAAAAAGGATTAAGGACATTTTCCAGCAGTCAAAGTCAGTGGAATTGCTCTGAAATCACTGAGAGGGACAAGAAGTTCTACATTTTGAGTGATTTGCAGCCATTTATAAAAAGGTGCATGGTACCACAAACCGGTCATTTATGTGTGAAGTATTTCAAACTCATCTGGAACGAGAATTACTGGATTTGAAAGAAAGCAGAGATGTGAGGTACAGGGGGGTTCAGACGTAGAGCCTTATAGATAAATATAAATGCATACAGTCAGTTCTCGTTAGAGAAGACCACACAGCTTTTATATTAAACAATGTGGCAGCATGGCCAAGCTGTGGCAGACCACCTTAAATCAGAGAATAAACCCATGCCAGTCTGTGTGTTCAGTCACCGCAAACTACAGTCCACCTCGTTGTGCAAGCAGATCTCAATTCAGCCAATCTCCACACTACTGCGCTGTTGCTATGCTGTAGCTTACAAGCTCTATCAGGGCAGTGGGCACAGGCGTTTTAAGCTAAGCAGTGATAAAAACACAAGTTAAAAAAACGCAAGTCGACAAATCATTGAGGACTAAGCACAGCACTATTTACCCCTTCAGCCTTGGGAGCGCTTCCTGGCCGAGGAAGTAGAGCCTGTAAGGTCAGACAGTCTGGTTGTCACATTTGTTACCAACAAATTCAGACGTGCATTTTGCTTTTTTTCCTGATGTAAAATATGTCCCCTGTAAGGTTCATGTTTGTTTGGTCACATTTTGACTTCCTGGTCTGTTCTCCCCACCTTTTACTTTGAAATCTAACCCTCACAACAGGGATGCATTTCATACCACCACGCCTCCACCCCACCACAACATTATTTCTCTCCATCTTCAGCTGATAATACATATAGTGCTCTGGCTTAAAACATGGGGCATAATTAAAGTCATGATGTACTTTACGTAAGTTATGTGTAAAAAGACAGAAACAAGTATGGATAGTAACAAAAACTCAAATCTTCCATTATTCCACAAAGTTTTAGTCACACATGTCTTTGAGGATATCTGAACTGTTGGCTGCTGTCTGCTATGCATAAGGAGCTAGCTGTGTGAAAATAGCATCATTACCTTTTCTTTATGAGTAAAAACACTATGTACCCCGGAGCTAGTTATCTAGTTATGCCTCTGCAATGTCCACATGCAGCTTACCGGCGTGGCATTGGGCCTGTGGTCTGTCTCATAGAGGATGGCCAGCATTTGAGCTTTAGCGTCTATGGCCGACGACACCTTCCCGATCGTACGCTAACGTTAACGCCGGGGGAAAGCGGCGTGAAGGCACGGGCAGGCAGGGATGGAGGGCAAAACAGAGGAAGACAGGGAAATCACAGAAAAGAGTAAGAAAGAGGGAAGAGGAAAAGGGGATAAGGTATGATTCACAAAAAGACTGCGGTATTGGCTAGTACCTCTTTAGAGTACTTAGCAGCTCCGGCTGGGCAACTCTCAGAGCGAATGATCGGCGTTCGAGTGATTCGTCTCGAGTTCTCTAGAGCACTGCTCCCATCGCACTAAAATTAACACCAGAAATGATGTCCCTTGTGCAAGAACACCCACTATATCCATGACATGTTGAGCTAGTAACCCTGGGATACTTTAAGTATACAGTTACTCCTGCAACAACAATGTTATAAGTGCTCAAACACAGGAAATCAACTTTTAGTAATGACAGGCAGGCTAGTCTCCTGGCATCTGAAGTTATCATGATGTTAGTGAATCTGGTATACATATTAAAAGGCAATCTTTACCTTCTCGTGGCCATTTTCAATTAATTTGTTGACCTTCCCCTGCACGCTCTCAAGATTGACCTGAACCATGTCCTGATTACTGTCGTCTATCTTCTGATATTTTTCCCTGTGCAGCAAAGAAACTGGAAGGGAAGACTTCTTGCGACCATTTTCGCAATCATTGTCAGAGAAGGGAGAGGAGATTTCCCGAGATGAAGAGAGACGCGAGGAGGTTTCGCTGTTGCGCAGAGAGGAATCAATGCGAAGAGAGGAGATTTCATTGGCGTTTTCACAGTCGGAGTGAGATGGGGGAGCAGAGGCGGTTTTCCGGAGGAGAGAGGAGAAGCAGGCCTGGGCGGTGGGGTCGGGGACAGGGTGGACCACAGGGTAGACGTCAGACGTAGAGGGAGGAAGAGGTGGAGGCAAAGGAGAGGAAGAGGTAGACAGTTCTGCCTACAGAGGAAGAGTCAGAGATAGAAGAGAAATAAGGGAATCAAACACAACGCAATAGGATGACAAGCCGCCAAGGATTAATACACCGCTTACTTCATGCACATCGTCTGGCTTTGGAAGATCTCTTTGACAAAAACGATTATTGCTGATCTTGAGTTCTTTCTATATGACGCATCAAACGATTAGCACAGACCTCAAAGTCTCAGACTCATCGGGGAAAAATCTCAAGTAATTCGGCAGCTGCCGAGTGCTTGGAAGTGAATGAGTAACGGATTGTACATCGATTATTATTGCGCTAGAGGCCTTTGCACATGCACCCACACATGAGCCCGCACGCAATTTAGCTAACATGACGACTTGATAAAGCAACGTTAACGTGAATGAACTGTAGTCTAAACTATGACGGGAGTCAAGCATGAAAATGCCCATGCCAGTGGTCGGTGTGATGTACAACCTGTGACTCAGAAACAGGAGGAAGAGGAGAAAGAGGAGCAGGAGGAGGAGGTTTGTTGGACCCAGGAAACATGGAGCAGAGGATGACAGCTCTCTCCTTTACACTCCTCCTATTAAAGTCTTTAGCGGACAGTCTCTGGGCTTTACCCTGCGGGGAGAGCGAGTGATGGGGAAAGTCAGAACAGAGGTCAGCAGTGAATTGAGTTTACCTCACACAAATAAGAAATGATCTCTATTGATCTCTATTGTTGTCTATTGAAGAACACAACTGAGCAAAAAAGGCTTCTGTGTTTAATGGACTTTGCACAAGACAAGACAGTCATGCATATCCTAGCGTTTTAGTGGTCAACATCAATATGTGATACCATAGCATGATTTCTGCATCACCTGTATGTGTATCTACATAATGTGAGCAGTAAGACTGAACAACCTAAAGACAGGAGGAACCTAGAGCTCCTTTACTGTACGGATCTGACAATATAACATTTGGTCCAATGAAAGGCATGATGAGTATCTTCTAGTAGACTCTCCTTTCGAATGTCGTTGTTAGTCCCTGGCGAATGAAACTTCACCGTTAATCTCTTAAATGCACATTGTCATGCTTGTCGCTGCTATCCATCGCTTCTGGGGGGATAGTATGTCGTTCACCTGGCTGATCGCCTCTTCCTGCTTCTCATCGGGATGACCGATACCCGATCCCGACAAAGAGGAAGCAGAGAAGCGAGCGGCGGAGAGGTCAGGAGAGGTGCGTTCTGGGTAGTGCCGTTCAGTAACGTTAGGGCTTGGAGAGCGGGGCGGACTTAACGGGCTCTTAGAGCGCAAGGGAGAAGGGGATTGGCTGTAACCATTCTGAGAGGGAGGGGTTTTAGGGGCGTAAAGGCTGATTGGCTGAGCCACAGCACTGGGATCCTCCAGTAGGCGAAGGTAGATGGACGGCTGGAAGTAGGAAGAGGACAGGAGGAGGAATAGAAGAGAACAACACAAACCATTAAATGTGCTACATGTGGCATTAAACATCAATATATCAAATTAATTGTGATACCTTGGTATCATACCGTAAACAAATGACACCATGGTGGAGACGAGCGGTAGCCTCAATCTCAATGGTATTGTTAGTGCTAATGTTTCTCAAGATTAAAGACCACATTTCTCATAAACCCTGTTGCTTCCTGTTGCAAAGAGGGTCAAAGCTTTTCTTTTTCTTTACCGAAGAGGAAAAACATGGAAGTGATTTTTTCATCTTTTCACTCAGTCTACCATCTGTCAATGTGAGAAACTGAAAGCTTTAGCTCCATGTGTCCTGAAGGAACAGCGCCCTCTTCCTGTTTTGTGCCATAAAGCAATCCAGCAGATTTCCTACCAAGTCCGACCCGGTGACACACAATATAAAATGCAGTGTAAAGACTGGTAGAGGCTGCGGGCTTCTCCGATGGTCTCGTTTGTTTACAGTCATTATACCAATTCCTCAAAATTAATGTGATAATTTATTGATGTTTAAATGCTGCACGTAGGGAAAAAAACAAAACTTACACTTACTTGTAGCAGAAAAAGCTGAGAAATGATCTGGTGTTTGCCAGAGCTGAGGGAAGCATACCTGCCACTTGGGGCGTGGAGGAGGTGGAGGAGGGGGGAGGTCCTTGGGCTCGGCAAAGCGAGGGTTGTCGCTCTCCTCCTCCTCCTCCTCCTCATCCTCCTCCGGAGTGGGAGAGGAAGGAGGGGTGGAGACAGGAGAAGAAAAGGATGGATCTGATGGGTCTTCATCAGACTGATGGAGGAAAGGAAAGGAAAGGAAAGGAAAGGAAAGGAAAGCAAAGGAATGGAATAAGAGATCACAGGAGCAGTACAGAAGGAAAATGTAGACAGGGCAAACAATTGAAGATAAATATTTTAAATGTTTTACCTGTACTGTTTAATTATTATCAGTGTTAAAAGGAGTACTGTTCAGAATCTGACAGGATAGAGAAAAGGTCAAAGCAACAGAAAAAGCAACAGAAAAAGCCAGACTACACTGTACTAAAGACCTACTGACATCCAAAGGTTCAAGTATTGGGAAAAGGAGAAGTATTTTGACTTTGTTGGAAGAAGATTATGAGGGAATCCTACAGACTATAAGCTTTAAATTAAGGGTCTTGAATTGGCTCATTCTAAACTGCAATCCTGCAGTGACATTTGACTGTACCACCCCAGAGCTATTTGGGATTATGCTTGTGAAAAGCAGCACAGACTAGGTTATCCTAGTCCTAGTCATATATAGCATGTACAGTAGAGCATCTGTGGGTTTCAACACCTTATTACGTACAGCTGCACTAGACAGCTTTGCACATTGGCGGCCCCAAGTGGCAGTGGGAGGTAACTGTTTGAATCTTTCACAGTTTAAAAGACTGCATGCAACATGATATCAGTAAAATGCACACTTCTCAGCTGGTGGTGATCAGTCACCTGAAACTAACATGGGCAATTAGAGCAAATGTGCAGCTTTAAAACAGCATATGGACCGTGTATTCAAACTTGTAACCAGGTATGCTTGCTGCCTGCTACAGCGGTCTGTACAGCACCCAGGTCTGCTTGGGGACACCCTTTCTGTAACTCACCTCATTGTGCACCGAGGTACCCAAAGGTTTACACATGGGGGGTTGATGCGCTATTCCATCTGCCTCTATGCGCGAATCCAGTTGACTGTCAAGACTTCAGTTTAAGTAATAGTCTGTGTGTGTGTGTGTGTGTGTGTGTGTATTTGTGCGCGTGTGTAACCATTGCCATGTGGCAGAGGTGATATTCAGTATGTATTTTATGTGGATGGCAACCAAATTGCAGCGTGCAGCACTATTTGTGTGTGTCACGTATGTGTGTGTAATACAGAATATATCCCAGCATGTTAAATATTGCACCCCTGTTCTTTTCTTGATTAAATTCAATTAATAACCCTCACCTTTATACAACTGAATAATCAAAGTGAAATACTAGTCTTTAAAGTTCAATTGCTATGTTATATTTAGAGCATTCCCTTTATTATGTTTGTTTTGTTGTCTTTATATCTATTTTTATATATTTGCTGTTGTTGTTGTTGTGTAACTGCTTTGGCAATATAAGGAAGTGTTGTTCTGCCCGACATCTTTCTGACGGTTCACCACTCATCTGTTTCTCACCTTGCTGTGCAGCTTTGCTGTTGAGGAGTTCTCTTCAAATTTGGCCAGCAGCTGAGTTGCCATGGAGCGGACCTTGTTCTCCCGTAGCTCCCCGTCCCCACCTGCAGGGGGAGCACTCTGACAGGACAACTGGTGCCACGGCCAGGCCATAGAGGAATACAGAGGGAAAGGGGAAGAGGAGAGCGAAAGGCGAGAGGCGGGGATGATTGTGTGTAATCAGTTTAAGCCTCAGATACTTCAGCTCAAATCATAGTTGTTACTGGTATTGTGGTTGTTGACTTTAAGATAATCTGAAAATTGTCATTTTTTAGCTTCCCAGCATTTCATTTACAGACAGCGACTTGGCCAAGTCCAACCCTTTAGGTTTAGATGACATGCAGGTTTAAAACAAACCCAAACAAGCACAGAATTTCACAGTATGATATTAGAAAGATATTTAGGAGCTATGAACGACTACAGAAGTCATCTCAACTTTCATTTTATAATTACACGGGTTTTCAATGTTGGTTCATGCTGTCGTATCCATATCAACATCTATTCAAAGTTAAAATGTTTGCCGGGTTAGGAACTAGGCGACTATACCATACTTTTATTCTCTACAATGATGTTAACTACAGTATAGTTTAGATCTCCTGTGCAACCAACCTCTGCGAGGTAGTGGTTGCCCTTCCGCCGTCTCTTGTTAGCCGAATCGTCCTCCAGTTTCTTGTCATCCTGCACCTAAGAACATCGTAATCAAAACAATCACATACATATTTATTCACAGTAACATTTAAGTCTCAATCTGGATTGGCCTCAGACCTGTAAAGAGCCGGTAAGAGTCAGGTCTCTCAAAAAGCTAACTTGAATGAGATACTGTAAGTTAATCATGAAGCACATTCCCAACATGATCAGACATCAAGAATCAATTCAATAACCATGAGAATTGACAGCTAAGGTTAATGGTTAGATAACATGTTTATTACAAAAGGTGCCTTGATCTCTGTTAGCTTTACCTTATCTAATCAAGAGTACAGCGGCTGCCAATAGTGTGCTGGTGATGGATAGAAAGGCCTTGGTCAGCAACGCAAATAAATGATAGAGAGGGAAGAGATTGGCTCGCTCTCTTTCTCAAAGTCAGTCAGACATGCAGAGAGAAAAAGACAGAACAAACTAAAAGAAAAAAATAAGAATTATAAATCAGTATTTTATCGTACCCTGGGTGTCCTCTTTCTGGGCTGCGGATGGTTTAGCAGGTTGGGTTTAGCTGAATATTCCTCACTGTTCTCATCTGGTTCTCCTGAACCTGAAACACAACGGTGTGATTGGGTTTACATGAATCATCATCATTCGTTTTTACAAATAATTTACTCTCATTTCAAATGATAGAGTCTCACATGAAGACTAGAAGTCACCCACTAGACCCCGACCCAATTTAAACTTCAAAATGATGATTTTCTTGCACGTGAACAGTCCATTGGATGCTGCGGGTTAGTTGGAGTCTTGCATGAAAACATCAATGACCAATTTGATTATGCAATCAATACAGTGTGAAGGGAAACCATCATAAACATGAAATAAACACCAGAAATAGACCAAGAATAAATCACATAACTCAAGGTCATTGTGGTACAATGGCATGTAAGCGCCCCTTATTACTGAGAAATAGTTTGCAATTCAGTCGGCAAATAATTCCCAAAGCGCGCCTAACAACTTGTACATGTAAGCGATCATATTTCAGACATTTGAAGGACATTCATTCAGCAAATGAATATGGCTTACTGCAGCCATTCAAAGCTACAGATTGCCCTACAGTGACAGCAGAGGTCTACGGTACAATAACATTAAAGTAGTGGAACTGAAATGTGGCTGAACCTGGGTCCTGCAGCGCTGGTGCAGGACTGGAGCTGGGGGGGTCTCCGAGGCTGGAAACGGCTTCCACGGACATAACACACATACCAGTCGTGACTAACCCGACCGCCAAGCGAGGTTGTGTAACGCCCCCCCTTTTCCCCCTGTTCTTTGTCCATTTTACACTCCAGGTATCCCTATTTAGCCGGCTACCTGCTCTCAAAGGGCCTTCGGAGCGAGGCAGACTCCACACACTGGCAGCAGCATTTCTTCTTCATGTGTTCAGATGTTTAGTACTGCATCGTTTTCCCCTTTTCTTTTTGATGAGGAATGGCAGACCTGTTTTGCTTTGTTTGGTTAGGTTTAGCATTTCCCTTACTTTTTGGCAGTTTATGTTGAAGCTCTGGGTCTCCATCCTTTTGTTCTGTCTAGCTGGACCTCCTTGACCCTTCAGGCTTTCCCTACTTTTCATATTCTGTGATTATTCTGTGATTTTTCCCCCATATCTACCGAGTTTTACCAGTTTTACCAGTCTGCTTTTACTTTATCCTCTGGCAGCGGCACCTCTCGATTTGAAAATTACAGTACAGTCCTTCCAATTAAGACTGTATCTTTCTCCCACCGCGCCCGTCAAATTTCCTACCGACCCACAGTAAATTACAGCAACTTAATTGAAATTCGACCCACGCATACTGCCATTAACATTGATAAAAACTCTAGCAGTATTGAACGCCTCACTGTGGACTTCATCAATATAAGATCATTGTCAACAAAAGCGTTACTGATCAATGATTTGATTACTGAACATAATCTAGACATGATGGGTCTCTGTGAAACCTGGCTAAAGCCAAATGAGTTTCTGCCTCTAATTGAAGCTTCTCCCCCAAACTTTCTTAGTTCTCAGGTTGCCCGGGAGACGAAAAAAGGAGGGGGTGTTGCCCTGATATTTAACCCTATCCTTAGTCTTACTCCCAACACTAACAACAAATTTACATCCTTCGAAGTCCTGATTCTGCGCCCTACAGCTACGAATCTCCCGTCATTCTACTTAGCAGTACTTTACCGCCCACCTGGGCCCTATTCGCTCTTCTTAGAAGAGTTCTCCAATTTCATTTCGGACTTAGTGACCCAAGCTGATAATATTCTCATTATCGGTGATTTTAACATTCACCTGAATAATTCCACCGATCCTCTCACCAGTACACTCTCTACTGGCGGTGCCGTCTCACCCCTGAAAAGTCCACTTGGTGTTCCCCGGGCTGAATGTCTTTTCTCACAGTTTGATTTAGTTTCCTTAGACTCTCTCACCAAGCTAACTCTGTCTTCAAAACCCACGACCTGCATGCTTGACCCTTTACCTGCTAAACTGCTTAAAGAAGTATTCCCTATCCTAGGACCCTCCATTCTCTATATGATCAATCAGTCGCTCTCCACTGGCACGGTGCCCTCCGCCTTTAAAACGGCCGTGATCAAGCCACTACTGAAAAAACCGAACCTTGACCCCGAAGTACTTCAGAACTATAGACCAATCTCAAATCTGCCGTTCCTCTCCAAATTACTTGAACGAACAGTAGCCAGTCAACTTACAGATTTTTTGTCAAAAAATAACCTGCTTGATCCCTTCCAATCTGGCTTTAGATCCCTTCACTCGACCGAAACTGCACTCACGAGAGTGGTAAATGATCTTTTGTTAGCTATTGACTCCAATTCAACCTCAGCACTATTGCTACTTGACCTGAGTGCAGCCTTCGACACAATTGATCATGCGATACTCTTGAACCGTCTTGAACATTATATTGGTATCCGGGGATCAGCCCTTTCTTGGTTTAGGTCTTACCTACTTGATAGATCACACCACGTCTTTTACAACAACATGACCTCAGAGTGTTGCAATATGGACTTTGGTGTCCCACAAGGCTCTGTCCTAGGACCACTGCTATTCTCTATCTATATGCTACCACTTGGTGGCATCATTCGCAAATTTGGCATTAACTTCCATTGCTACGCCGATGACACCCAAATTTACATACCAGTCAAACCAACCGATGACACCCAATTCCAAAAACTAGAGGCCTGCCTATCAGAGGTCAAATATTGGATGTCCCTAAACTTCCTACTCCTTAATGGCAGCAAAACTGAGATGCTGATTGTGGGACCGGCTAGACATAGACACTTATTTGAGAATAGTACTCTTAACTTTGATAGTTGTGTAATCTCCCAGAGCCCATACGTTAAAAACCTTGGGGTAAAATTCGACCCTACCCTCTCATTCGAGTTGCACATTAAGGAGATCACTAAATCAGCGTTTTATCATCTTCGCAATATTGCTAAAATTCGACCTATGCTAACAGAGGCAGACGCAGAAATTTTAGTACATGCCTTTGTATCATCCAGAATCGATTATTGCAATGTCCTTTTCTCGGGCTTACCTACTGGGCGCACTAAAAAACTACAACTGGTCCAGAATGCTGCTGCCAGAATCCTGATCAAAACTAGGAAATTCGACCATATAACTCCCATCCTGTCCTCATTACACTGGCTACCAATTCAGGCCAGGTGTGACTTTAAGGTGCTTTTACTTACATATAAATCATTACATGGGATGGCACCGTCCTATTTATCCGATTTGATTAAACCTTATAAACCGCCACGCGCCCTCAGATCTCAGGACGCTGGCTACCTGTCTATCCCAGCAGTCAAAAAGAAAACTGCAGGTAACAGAGCCTTTTCTTACCGGGCTCCCTATCTATGGAACAGTCTGCCTGCCTCAATCAGAGAGGCAGGCTCTATCGAAGTCTTTAAGTCAAGGCTAAAAACCCATTTATTCTCTCTGTCATTTGACCAGCCTTGAGGGAGTGGCTCAGTCTCTTCTCAGAGTAAGGCTAGACCAGTTAGCTCATCCTAGATCAGGGTCCTGCCGATGGATACTAGCATCCTGCCTACATGTCCTATTCTCCTGGTCTACCTGCTCCTGTCCACTGACGCTGGTCATGTTTGTCTGTGTGAGTGAGAGTGTGTGTATGGGTGTGTGTGGGTGAGTCTCCTATCTGTTCCAGGCTGTCTGGGTGTGTGTGGGTGTGTCTCCTATCTGTTCCAGGCCGCAGCCCGGCAGAGTTGGCGTCTGGTTGGTCCCGCCTCCTAGGACGATGCTGACTGAGCAGACATTGCGTTCTCCTATCTGGGCAGTGTTGGCGCCTGCATGGTCCCCTAGTCCTATGATGACGCTGACTGAGTTGCCGTTGCTGTGATGCCGCCCCATCAGATCTGGATGTCCCACCAAAATAAACTTTCATATATTGTGTATACGCTGCTTGCCCAAACTCGGCATCTATTGCACGCCCAACCGTCCTGGTAGGGGGATCCCTCTCTGAGTAGCCCCTCCCAAGGTTTCTCCCAATTTTCCCAGTGAGGGTTTGTGGGAGTTTTTCCTTGTCCTCTGTGAGGGTCTAAGGCTGGGGGATGTCGTGTACTAACCATTTATTATTTTCACATGTTGGGCACTGTGAAGCCCTTAGAGACTGTAACGGTGATTAAGGGCTATACAAATAAATGTGATTTGATTTGATTTGATTTATGCATAAACTTCGGTTGGAGTCTGGAAGATTTTCTTTAGCGTTGTGGCTGTCTAGTTTGTGCAAAAAGCTGGAATCCCAGGCTTTTCTAGGTGCTTAGAGCACTCCAGTATGATTTGGCACCAGATTCAGTCAGCTAGGCGTGAGAAAAGAGGCCTGCATGTTGTATTTTTGGATCTGGCGAATGCTTTTGGGTCGATACCACACAGCCTGTTGTAGGAGGCTTTGAATTTCTTTAGTGTCAGATATTATGAGGAAGTTAGATGAAGATTGGCAGCATCTGGAGATGGGCATTATGGCAGGGTGTACGCCCACTAGCATTTACCATGGCAATGGAGGTCACTATCAGGGCATCGAAGTGGGTAGTGGGTGGGGAAAGGCTGCAGGGTGGACTGCGCCTGCCACCAATCAGGGCATATTTGGACGATATGACGACTGACTTTGACAGCTCCCTGTACCAGTAGGTAACTCAACAAAGTGGTTGGGATGAAAGTGAATCCAAGTGATGTTAGGTCAAGGCTAAGTCAATGCTAGGTTGACGGCAGGCTTTATAGCACGGGTAAAGTGGAAAGGAGAGGTGGTGGCATAGAAGGGCGTGATTCCAGGATGCTGGAATACACTGTTGAGCCTTCTTGAGGTGTCGTGGGCCCAACTCAACAAAACATGAAGAAAGGTAGCCACTTGATAACCCCAATGACATTCCACGTAGCGCTATTTAAGAACATTACAAAAAGGAGTCTCACCGGTGTTGTTTGGTGGTGAGTTCCTGAAGGCCTCGTAGAACTTGGAGAGGTAGAGGACCATCAGGAGCTTGTCAGGCTCCGGCTGCGAAGCCATCTCCTTCCCCGTGGTCACCGGCTGGATGCCAAACACTCGCTCCGCCGCATCAAACGCCAACTGGTTGTTCCCCGCCACGTCCTCCTCGTTCAGGGAGTCATAGTCACTGAGATGGAGAGACAAAGGGGGAAGGAAAAGGAGCAGGAGAAGAAGCATTAGGTACAGTTTATATCAGCTAGAAACACATTCCCAGAGCTGGTAGGATGAAGAGATAAAAGGATGAAGATGTGGAGGGGAGAAAAAAGGAAGGAAGGACGTAGAAGGGACTAGACCTAATTTATAACATCTGGTCGTTGCTTTTGTCTTTCATGTTTAGTCAAAATCAGTGGGATTTAGAGCAAAGAAATGGAGGGTTGGAGGCAGATAGTAAGGGAGGGAGATGGAGGAAAGTGAATTAGAGGGTAAATAAAGGCTTAACCAGCCGCTTTCGACCTATTTTCATCCACTTCCTGACCTTATCTGACAGGTGGGACCATGGAAACGCACCATAGCAACCATGTAAATATCCCATCATCTCTATATGAGGATTTGAATCACATGTGTGGAATCACATCTACCTGCCACAAAGAGGATGGGGATGGTGTGATGGTGTGATGGTGTGAGAGAGACTGGAAAGTCAGCCCTCGCTAAAGAGATGACATCATTCTGACTAAGCTCTCTGACAACATTCATATTTGCTTCCTCAGTTGAGTGTGAGCAGACGTTATGTGAGGAGTGCCACCGATCAAAAAAACGTAAAGGCGTATTGGATCAGTGTGGAAACACAGTACAAGGGGAAGAGGTCAGCTGAACTCTCCTCTCCTCTGAGATATTGGTCTTTGTCTGATTCAACAGCCTATACCATAGCAGCTCCTTCTCAAAGAGCTTTCAAATCTCAAGTCTCTTTTCAAACTCCTTCAATAGCAAGACTAACACTTTGATCCAGCTTCATTTTGTGACACTGCCTGATTCCCAGACAGGCTTCAGGTGACCCCGGCCAGAACAACGGTTAACAGCGGCCATGAAATTCCCACATTTCCATGTACCGTCCGGGTAAGCGTGACTTTGTGTTTCAGCCCTGCATGCTGCTGTTTGAGCGTGTCCTCTTACATCAGCTCAGGCCTCTGGCGGTGTACGAGAGCACAGAGGGCCAGGCCATTCTTCCAGGAGGAGGTGAGGTTGGTGATGTCGACTCCTCGGTAGCCCTGAGTCTGCTTCTGACTCCAGGTCAGCAACCGGCCTGGGCGGATCTCGGACTCTGCAAGAGATGAACGGCACCGTCAATCATGCAGTCACCAAGGTTGACGCTGTAGGGGGAATTTGCCCTTTGACGATGATCTTTCTGGTTTAGGCTGATAAAAAAATAGTGGGAGGGCTCAGTACAAAATATTGTAACCAAAATGAAAAAGCCCATGACCTAATTTAGGTCCCTAACCATCATTGAAGAAGTAGCACAGAAACCAGTCATCTAACACACAGTACATTGCAGATTAGGGTTCGACTGATGAGCTTTTGAAAGTCAATACCGACACTTTTAGACTGAAATCGCAGATAGACGATGTTTTGTGCTTACATTCAATATCTTGACGTGCGGGCGAGTTTTATTCGTGTCAGAGTGGAAAGGCCTCTGAAAACGAAAACCCTCCATTGAAATCCAGACTAATCAAATTTTAGGGGGGGGGGTACAGTTCCACCTAGTCAACGGTAAGGGAACCTCTGGGACACATTACTGAGAGAATTAATTTACAAAAACATTATCTAACAATTTAAAGAATAAAGAAAAGGTGTAAAGAAAAGAAAATTCCATTGCAGGTTCTACAAATAGCGTTTATGCAGCTGTGGTCGGGGAGGAACCTCCACCGTGTCTGCCGTGGACGACGTGACCGGCCGGTATATCGGTCAGCACACGTCTTTGTGAGGCACCGTGTTTGACCCTAATGTGGTGAAACGCTATCCGACTGCATTGTCGGCAGCGAGGTGTGTCAGCAATAAGGCTTAAGTTTCCCCTCGGGGGGGGGGGGCTGGGGATCCATTCACTATGAGGGTGGGGGGGGTGGGGGGTGGGGAGCAACATGTTCAAACAAGCAGCGTTTGGTAAAGCACTTATAACATGCTACATGTGTGGATTGGGTATGGAGCACCGTGGCAGTAATAGGCATCTTATTTTAGCACCAGAGCTTTAATGCACTGTTAACGGGACTGTGGGTGCATGCGATCCCATTGGTGATTCATAGGCCGATTAGATTACCATTACAACATAACGGGGCGCTTTGGGACTAGAATACTATCCCGTCTGAATAGTTGGCAGCAATCCTCACTGTCACTACTTTGTCTTTGATACTTGATGTGGCTTAATCTGTTTTTTTACTGTGACAGAATGAACAATGTGAATGAATGAACCATGTACATAAATAAATCCTGTAAACGTTTTATTCCTCTTTAAGCTGGTTGAATGCGACACTGGATACTGGGATTTCACCAATGGGGTTTTTTGGGCCGATACCAACATTTTTGGATGGAAGCAGCTGATAGCTAATATTTTGTGTCGATATTCAATAATTAAAAATGTCTCCATTTTTATGCCAAAAAAAATCCCAAAGCATTCAGTGTTTCCTGCAGAATTGTACTCTTGTCAGGGTGACGAAGCCTCTGAAACAGCATTTAGACCATGAGAGGGTCAACGTGTACATCAGCCAGCGTTAACCCTCCATGGCTGACGGCTGATGTCTGTGGTGGAGCTTGAGGGTAAGGGCGTTTAGGATTCAGTCAGCATCTCACCTCTTCTGGACAGGTTGACTGATCTACGTGTCGGACCTCCTCCTTCCAGATGACAAGAGTCCTGTTGGCCATCTATGAACAAGTGACGCACCTGAGAGAGAAGAAAAAGAGAGGAGGGAGGCAGGGCGTAAGACAGAGGAGAGAAAGAGTGGAAGATAATGTGTGAGAGAGAGAAAAGGGTAGGGATGAAAGGAAGGAGAGAGGAAAAGAAAGATGTCCGAGTCCAGCCCAGAGGTTTGGGATTACCTGACGAAATGTAAAACCTAACAAATGCACACGTGCCCACCATTGCAAGAGGATTTTAATTTAGAGCAGATGAAATTTTAATGATCCCTGTGAGGAAATTCAGTGACCGCAGCGTCAATGAATAGGATGTACTGTCAATGAGAATACAGCAAATGGAGGCTGTGCACCTGCGTAACAAATCTCGTAACAACCACGTCTGGCGGAGAATAAAGGCTGTGCACAAATAATGGCTAAATATATAACAGTCTAGAAAGAGAGAGAAAAAGATTGTTGTAGTTTTGTTGCAGGTCAATTCTTTAAAAGTGAATAGTGAGAGATTTACTGTGACTCAGTAAACTGTCTTGTATAGTCTCTACTCCAAAACACTCTGAGTTGGAGCTGGAGAAGAGTCAGCTCAGTTAGCCTGAACAAACTGGTAGCTAGCTAACTAGCCAGCAGGCTAATTTAATAAAGCAACTTGTTAATGGTAACACGCAACTACTAGCTTCTACTAGAGACGTTAGCTAGTGTGCTAATCAGGTGTGTTAACAAGATAGTGATGGTTAGCTGACCGGATACTATGGTTAGCTAGCTAACAAGCTAACACTATCTAAACACTTGACTCAAACAGATGTATCAGTGGGGAAATGATCAGTTCTCAGTCAAAAGCAGCATTGATATTAACCAAGTCTATTAATTTCTGTTGGGACGGTAAAGTTGTACATTAAGAAATTCAATTAACTTCTCAGCCAGTCACCCAAGAGCTGAGGACCTCCAATATGGCCACCATAGGGTGTGTTAAGTCACCTGAAAGCCATTTATAGAGAGATAATACAACAAGAGGATAAAACACTTTGTATTTTGTTGTAATTATTTGCTGTATCATCTCCATTTGTTCTAGTTACATCCCCTTCTTTGCTGCTGCTGCAATGACCCACATAAGGCTGAGAGATTGGCCCATGCTGGCAAATATGCAACTTCATTTGAACGCAGATTTTAAGTGTTAGACTGACCTGGTGTGGGCGTACACAGCTGGAGTTGAGGTTGGGGTAGCGAGTGGCAGGGTCGATGGTGTACTGCTCAAAGTTTTTACTGATGTTCTCTGTGGTTGTCTGAGGCAGCAGCCGGTAGAGGCTCTCCCTAGAGGAAGATTCAAGACACTAAGGCTTTATCACAACACACATAATACATTGCAACCACTTGCTCTGGACGTCAAACACTAAAAAGGTTGAGGACACAAAACCTTCCTTTCAAAACCACAAATAACATGCAACAAAGTCAAAAGAAAAGAAACTGTAGGTGTGATCGCATCCTTAAATCACTCCTATTCTGAAATCCATTCTTCCATACTCCCATTCCATCAGTCTTCCTCCATATTCCCCCTCTCCTCCTCAACATCCATTCCTCCCCCAAGCCATCAGTCATTCTTGTCATCACTCCATTTCTCTCATTTCGGCCAGTATCTCTGTTGGACCTTCACCCTGAGCTCAGCACATCACCGTCGGTCCTGACACCCTCTCATGTTCCCTCTCCTCCCGCCTTCCATCCCCCCCACCTACATTCCTCCCACCCAGATCGGAAGAAGTATTCCCGGTGGACTCCTGAACACGAACCCCCCCACACACACACACACCTCTCAGCTAGTATCTCCGGGGGGCTCCTGCCCTGTGCCCAGCCCCTCACCATCCAGGATGTGTCGAAGGCTGCCAGAAAACCCCGAGCGCAACCTGTACCCATCGGCCAGAAAGGCTGCAAGTACAGAGCATAACGTCATGGTTAAGACACGCAACCTGACTTTAATGTCACTAAACACCCCCCCCCCCCCCCCCCACCACCA
Organism: Hoplostethus atlanticus; assembly: GCA_034670405.1. NCBI lineage: Eukaryota > Metazoa > Chordata > Actinopteri > Trachichthyiformes > Trachichthyidae > Hoplostethus > Hoplostethus atlanticus. The sequence continues at coordinate 18,059,502 of JAXDDX010000001.1, forward strand.
CCACCACCACCACCATACCTCCAGCAGGCTATCTCCCACCAGTGCGACCAGTAACTGATGTCCGTGTTTCTCCCTGATCAAGGCGGCGTTCTCCGAAGCGTACATGCAGGTGAAGTCAAACATGGCCACGTCGGGCTGGCCGTAGTGGTTGATGGCGTAGTCCAGGGACGGCAGCTGGTAGTTGGTGCCGAAGTCGGCCGCCTCGCGCGCGTAGGAGAGCAACGCTTCCTGGTTGACGTTGTCGTTGCCTAGGAGACGCTCTGTTTCTATGTAGTCCTGTATGGAGTCGGGGGTGGAGTTAGAGGAGGGGTGAAGGGCAGTGATGTAGTTCGCAGAGTTTCATCAAAATCTCATTGGATATCGTGCACAACTTATGGGCAAACAAAACAAACGAAGACGATCCTCCTCACACTAAATCATTTCCACCGCTAGAAGCTCTCTGACTCTACCGAGTTATTGTGTTGAAGCAGTGAGCTATTATGAGGGACGGCATTGCATGCGCGCACACACACACACACACAGCTGAGGCATCGGGATGTCACTCTGCAGTAATGGAGAATGTGAGATGAGAATGAGACTACTGAGGGCACGCCAACGCCTGGCTTCAACACGTGTGTGTGTGTGTGTGTGTGTGTGTGTGTGTACAGATAATTGTCCTGGCAGGGGCTGGGTGTGAGGGTTAACGGCAGTCTCCCTAATATGATCCAGTCTGTGTCCTGATGGCATAATAATAACCTCATTAATCCTCTCAAATCTCTGTAGAGGGCATGGACCCCCCATTGGGAGGCATGTGTGTGTGTGTGTATGTGTGTGTGTGTGTGTCAGAGACAGAACGAGTGAGAGAGCGCCAGTGTCTGATTAGAGCCCTATTTCATTAAAATCCCCTATGGAGTCCCATCACTCACTGACAAAGCAAGCTAGTCACTGCCCTGGCACTCTCTCTCTCTCTAACACACACCACACACACACACACACACACACACCACACACACACACAGCTAATCCCATATTTCTTGTCCCAAGAGCTTTTATTCTCAGTCCACTGCTAGGGGCTGGGAGCTGGCCTTTTATCCAAACCAGGAACAATGCTAAGGCTTTAAATGCTGCAAGCCAAAGTGTGTGTTTGTGCCGAGTGTGTGTTTGCATATGCGTGTGTGTGTGTGTGTGTGTGTGTGTGAACTCACATTTATGATGACCCCTTTGTCCAGCAGACTCTGCTTCTTCGCCGTCATGACAAAGTAGTGGGTGTTGTCTTTGTAATAAACTATGTTCTCCAAGTCAATTCCTAAAAATACAAGCAGCAAAGTGTTGAGTTACTTTTAGTGCTCCGGGAATGAAGAACTAGGGTGGGAGAAGCAAACAGAGAGCACCGCACTGAGAAGACTTGGAGAAGAAAGGAGACTGTCAACTGCATGCATAGTTCATGTAGAAATACTGTCGCTCTAGACGTAAGGTCTATAGGATCACCAACCTAAGTCCAGTCTGCAACACTCTTTTTTTTTTTTTGACTCACCCGTCTCCTCCTTGAGTTCGAGGAAGAACTTCTGGTTGAAGATGAAGGCCACGCCGCTGATCTCCTCCACTTTGGCCTCCGCCGTGGTGTTCCTGTTGACGAAGTTGGCCGTGATGGCGATGGCCAGCTTCCCCCGGAACTCCTTGCGTCTGAAACCTGCAGAGGAGGCGAAAAAGAAATACCCTTTGGTGGTCAAAGGAAATTCTGGAAGTCATTTCTTTACGGCACCTTTCCTCAGCAGTGAGGAAAGGTATTGAAGAAAGATGGCATATTTCAGACAATATAAACTTGGTCATGCAGTCCAACTTTGTTTCAGACAAAAGGAAATGCAGCTGAGAAGTCACTGCCCCTCCCGGCTACAGTAGAGCTTAACATGAGGCTGATTTACTCTCACAGGGGTCAAGGGGTCACGGGGGGGAGGGGGGGGGGGGGTCACGAAAGCCTCTGGAGTTGACCGTTGAAGGAGGAAGCTGAACTTTACGAGTCAGCAAACACACGCAACCCACATGTACCGCACACACAGATACCAAACACACACACGTAACATTAAGCAGTACTGGGCATGCCTTGACATAAAGCTCACTGAGCTCTCACACAGTGGACCACACGTCCACTATTAAGCCTCCTGCTGGAATTATGTCAACAGGAAATGCTTTATCCTGCAGCGTTGAAACACCTCCCCTCGTTACCAGTAAAAACAACGAACACAAGTCAAGACGAGCCATACGTAGAAGCTAGCTCACGGCGGAAAACCACCGCCACCATCGCCGTTTGGCCCACGTCATCCTCACCGTCTAGCGTGTTTCTGCGTCCGTCGGCGCCGATCACCATGTCGAAGTCGAACTCCGAGACGGGGTGGTTGGCGGGGCGGACCTCTGCTCGCCACCCTGGACCTGGAGAGAACGTCATACAGCTCTATCAGTCTTTGTTTGAATTCTGTTATTTTTTAAAAGCATCCATCTACCCTTATTAAACAGTGCAGAGTGGACAGGGAAGGTCAGAGGTCAGGGTCAGCTACAGAACAGCAGCCCTGGAGGTGGTTGGGACTCGGTGTCTTGCTCAAGGACGCTTCAATTCCCCTGATGCATTTGAACACTTGAAACAGGAGCATTTACCATTTGCTTTGACATAACGAAGGTTATGGTCACATGACGGGGACCAGCGATCGGAAATCGCTACTTCTCTGACGACATAAGATATAATCAAGACTTTCCCAACCCCTCCACAGTAGCCCAACAGTAAGTGGCTCGGTGCTCTAGGTCAGCGGCTGCATGTATGTGCGGTGGACTTCCAGAAGCGATAACGTGAGACCGTTACCACATGGCACATTCAGGACGCCTAGCACATCTCGGGGGCCCCTTCAGATTTGCTGATAGTTACATTCTGCTTCTATTTTGCCTGCCGCTCTATCAATAGACTCTCGTGTTATGCCACACGCTATGCTAGAAACGCCTGCAACCACAAATGTACGCTACCTCTCTAAATATTTCTGATCACTAAAACATAAGCGCAGGCAGCCCTTTCCATATATAGTGGAGATGTGCAAGGCTGTGATGGGGTGTGTGTGTGTGTGTGTGTGTGTGCCCTGGTTGTATGGAGAGTTTCTGCCTGCCTGTGTGCCATTGCCACTCATCACCCTTAAAGTTACAGATCGTAACTAATACAGACACTTACCGTCATCATGCTGTTCCTCTGGTGGCTCCAGGAGTTTTACAAACTCTACGTTGACGTGAATCTCTACTCCCAGGATCAGACTCACCTTCAGCAGCATCAACTGGAGCTGACGGATACCTGGAGTGGACACACACACACACACACACACACACACACACACCAAGTTAGGGTTATGAGACGTACAGTCAGCAGAGTTCAACTTTGAGAGGAGATATTAATATGTAACACAGTTGCTAAAGCTGGACAGGAAGATGAGGCCAATGGAAACATCCCACTAGGGAGACACATACTGAAGAAACAAACAGCAGCAAACTAGGCTACTGGAAAAAAAACAACTCGACTCTGGTAGGTTACAGAGAAACATCATGCCACGGTGTTAATCATAGAGGAGAAATGGCAGGCACATTTATGGAGACAGCTCTGGCTTTGCGGCTACACAATGTCATGTTTATATGGCTGGTAGTGATTGAACAAACACACAGCAGGCCAAATTTACATCGATGGCTCCAGTGTAGTTTGCATGTTATCTACTGAAAAGCGGGAAGCAGAAAGACAGAGCACTGCTTGACCCATTTTGTGAAAGCAACAGGTACAATTTCTCTAATGTTAAAACAGAAGAATGATAGTGGGGAAAGAGAGGAAGACTCAGAAGTTCAGCTTCATTTAACGTCCCCATTCTGCTCTGAATGATTACTGAATGATTGGCCTGTTAAAATCCACCCTCAGATACTCTTACGCTGTTATATATAACTGATGTCGTGTTCAATGCATCCCAGGAGTTATTTTGTGATGATGTGTTGGAATTTAATTTTTTTATTGGACCCACTTTCCCCTTAACCTGCCTTGTCTACTTCAATCGGTGATTTCCTACATTTCCCAGAATGACTTTTGACAACCCCAAGAGAACAGGCGTGAAATTGTTGCTTTCAGTACCTGTAGGTGGAGAGAGCAATAGTGATAGCATAACAGGAGCAAGAGTCACTCCCCTTACTCAAAGCACAACATGTCTTGCATGTATTGCATTATAGTCTACTGAGGTTACTGCCAGTGGAGAAACTGGTAACTCTGCCTCTTCCAACAGCTGTTTTTAACAGTGTCCTCAGGACCATACATTATGTCTTTGTAAAACAACATTAGCTTTTGATACACTGCTTGTCACAGCTCTGAGTAAATTTGCCATTTACTTTGTCATCTAAATACTTCTTTGGAGAGGCCATGTGAAAGATGAGCATTGAGTCCAGTACCCATGCATCGAGCTATCCCATGGGAACAGGATGAGGTCTCCAGCCATGAGATGTTCATCTTTCACAGGAAACTTACTTAGTAAAACCTAAGTAAGTTTCCCATCTAATGGAATGCATCCAGTTTGAAAGCAAAAAACATCATGAAAGACTAAAGCTTCTTGTCTGCCTGTTTTTTTTGTCCCCTCTCTCCCCTGATTGCCCATTAAGAAGCCTTTTGTCATTGTAACTAATAATTTGTTCTTAAATTACTTGCCTGGTTAAAAAAAGAACATAAGGTAAAAAGAAGAAACTAATTGCCACAATGTAACTGGTAAAAACCTAAATGTACATTCACATAGAGTGGCTTCCACAAGTATTTATTCCCTTGACTTCTTCCATATTTTGTGCTGCAGCCTGAATCAATCAATCAAAATCAAGTTTGGTCAATCTACACAAAGTACCCCCATTTTTCATTTAAATAATGACATTCTACAACATTCAAGTATTCAACACCCTGAATCAATACTTCTGTCACTTTTGGCACCAATTACAGCTTTAACTTGCTTGAGTGAGTATCAACATTTCGAATTGGATTATTGGAAAAGGTTTTCTCAACCTATCATTTTCAGACTCCCATTAAAGTGGCCTCAGATCAACAATGTTTTGCTTTAACTACAGAGATCAACACTCACTGATGTGGTCGATGGCACCGGCGCAGAACTTGCCGTAGAACTTCTTTGCTCCGAGGCCCCTGAGGTCGTGGATGGTGTAGGGCCACAGGTGGAGCACATTGTTCCTGGAGAAGGTGTCTCTCTTCTCGATCACCACCACCTTACATCCCAACAGGGCTAGCTCGATGGCTGTCCGCAGGCCACATGGACCACCACCGATAATCAGACACTGAAAGGGTGTAGAGGTAGAAGACAAGGAGGGGCAAGATATAGGGCATAGATGTAGAGGTGGAGGACATGGGGGTAGAAATATAGGACATGGGGTACAGATGTAGGACATGGGGTACAGATGCAGGACATGGGGTACAGATGCAGGACATGAAGGTAGAAATGTAGGACATGCGGTAGAGATGTAGGACATGCGGTAGAGATGTAGGACATGGGGGTAGAAATGTAGGACATGGGGGTAGATATATAGGACATGGGGGTAGAGATGTAGGACATGGGGGTAGAGATATAGGACATGGGGTAGAGATATAGGACATGAGGGTAGAGATATAGGACATGAGGGTAGAGATGTAGGACATGAGGGTAGAGATATAGGACATGGGGGTAGAGATGTAGGACATGGGGTAGAGATGTAGGACATGGGGTAGAGATGTAGGACATGGGGTAGAGATATAGGACATGAGGGTAGAGATATAGGACATGGGGTAGAGATGTAGGACATGGGGGTAGAGATATAGGACATGGGGGTAGAGATGTAGGACATGGGGGTAGAGATGTAGGACATGAAGGTAGAGATATAGGACATGGGGGTAGAGATGTAGGACATGGGGGTAGAGATATAGGACATGGGGTAGAGATATAGGACATGGGGGAAGAGATGTAGGACATGAAGGTAGAGATGTAGGACATGAAGGTAGAGATGTAGGACATGGGGGTAGAGATGTAGGACATGGGGGTAGAGATGTAGGACATGGGGGTAGAGATATAGGACATGAAGGTAGAGATGTAGGACATGGGGGTAGAGATGTAGGACATGGGGGTAGAGATGTAGGACATGGGGGTAGAGATATAGGACATGGGGGTAGAGATGTAGGACATGGGGGTAGAGATGTAGGACATGAGGGTAGAGATGTAGGACATGAGGGTAGAGATATAGGACATGGGGGTAGAGATGTAGGACATGAAGGTAGAGATGTAGGACATGGGGGTAGAGATGTATGGGAGAAGAGAGACACGGGCAAAGACAAAGAGAGAAGTAGAGAAAGCCAGTTAGAATATGATCTTGATACTTGATCACCATTATGGGTGAAAACAAGTCACAAATTATACTGCATAGTTTGTAGTGCCAAAGGGATTGAAAGCATCTTTTTTGGTATTGTGTTGTTGCAGCTACATAAAGCTCTTAAAAGAGGAAGAGCCTTTTGTGCTTGGTTTCTAACATGCCAGAATAGGTTTCATATCCTCTCCTATTCATATTGTCCAACAAAACTCTACTCAAACTCAACATATTACAACATATTACAACGATGTCAACAACCAATGACCCTTGTCCTGTCATATCACAGTTGTGGATCATTTATTAATATAACTCGTGGAAATGTGATTAGAAGTTACAATGAATACATTAATATCAGTTGTATAATATTGTACTGTACTCATATTACAGTTGCAATTATAATTTCTATTTACCGAACACTGAATCCAGAAAGATGTTTTTTTGATTACTGTGCCAGTCCAGGCATCTGTGTGTGTGTGTGTGTGTGTGTGTGTGTGTGTGTGTGTGTGTGTGTGTATATATATATATATATATATATATGTGTATGTATGTATGTATGTATGTATGTATGTGTGTGTGTGTGTGTGTGTGTGTGTGTGTATATATATAAATGTGTGTGTGTGTGTGTGTGTGTGTGAGCGCTCTCAGTTTCACTGTCACGCATAGCTGCGGTTACAGCGTGTATGATGAGGATTTCACTCAGGAGAAGAAATTCCGAAACAGGCCAAGACTGACTTGTTTCAGCTAGAAACAAGCCAGTGAGGATCAAATGCTAGGGTTGTGAGCCAATCAGACCAGAGCAGTCATGTATAAAATACAGAATAATATACTGCATCTACGCTTTCCTTTTCTACCAGACATTTTAAATTTCACAGCAGACTTTATGATATTGATTCTCATAAGTACTTTTCACTTCCCTGTAGTCCAGGTCAGGTGTTGTGGAAGGCAAACCTCTGCATGTTGTTGGCTGATGTAGCGGGGAAACAAACCCCCCCTCAACTTAGTGGAAGATTATTTTCTTGGCACTTCTGCTTTGATTTTGGCTTGCGACAAAAGTAAAAAGCCGTTCTTGTAGTCACAACATCACAAGCTCTAACTTTTGAGCTCGTTGCACCACCAGGGCACCAATGATTCCTCCACAGGAAAAACGGAACGGCAGAAAGGGAAGAGGTCCTGTTCAACAATGTTTATCTATGCTTGTACACATTGTCAAGCTGCAAATTAGGCAGACAGAATTTCAGTATTTAAACATACAGATGGAGGCCACCTTGGAGGAGAATAAGTCACAGAACAGGTCACATTGTTACGACACATTTGGTTATCCTCACATAGCTTTTTGCAGTATGTGACTGACTGCATCCTCCCTGTCACTGTATAAATATATAATGGTGAATTCTGGACTGAGCATATTATATAAGCGTACAGTATTTTTGCCGATGCAAAAATAATTATATGTATTGCCAAACAGTCTAAGCTCCTGTAAGAAGTGAAAATATCCCCCTGGCTGCAACTGCAGTGGCTGGCACAGTATTATCTGTACCAGTCTGGACTGGTAGGAGAGAAAAAGAGGAAAGAAAATAGAAAGAGGGAAAGAAGGAATCCAAGAAAGGGGTGAAAGAAACAGACAGTATCAGTGTGTGGAGTTGGGAGGAGAAAACAAAGAGCTTCATCTGGAATGTCTGTAGTCAAGACCCACCCTGATTACAGCCCATCTCCTGGCAAAACAACTACAAAGAGTGTATCAGTTTAGTGCATGAATCAGTTTGGGGACACATTTTGGTACAGATCTAGGTGATACTTCTCGATATAAAGCGCTACAATACTAGATAGAGTAATGAAAATACCAACCACCCAGCTACAGGGCCACCATCTTTCTCCAAACAACGTCCTGACGTTTTGGACAAAGCTTACCATCACCCCCATCCCTTCTTTGCCTGTCAATCACCAATGTCTCCAGCCTCTTTCCCCTCCGGATGTCTTATCTTTTCCTTTAGGAGATATGAGGTCATTCTAGCGCTATGCTGAACATGCTGGCTACAACACTTAGACATACATGGTCAGGCATCAAGACACCTCAGCACATCAAGTCTTACATCATACACAGGATGCTGTTATACTGACTGGTTTACTGAGCAGGAATAATGCGATGGTGTGACAATATACCATATCATACACACAATGTTGGACTAACACAGCTACTCCCCTTTGGTATAAACCTACTCTTGACAAATAGTTCATGTAATTACCCTCTCAAAAGTTAGGATTACAGCGGAGTAACTAATAATCTGTTGCACAGCACAAGTTTATTTGCAAATACACTAGGAAAGGTCCTAGTTGGCTATTGGAATAAATAAATCATAAACACTGGCTGAAGGACTTGGCGATGAAGCCTTTAACAAGGGTAAACAAAGCAGCTGCATTTATTTATAAGGCAGAAGCTTATCCAAAGCGTGTGGGCAGGTCTATTATTTGATTCAAGACTTGACACTTCCCACTCTCCTTCTGCGTTGGATCTCTATGGATTTGAACAGCTCAATGTCTTTAAATTTAAGATTATCTAGGATACAGAGACAAGAGAGAGAGGATGATATGTGGCAAGAGTTGAAAATCAGACTTGAATTCACAATGTCGTTAATACCTCTATATGGTCTGCTCCTTAGCGCCCGTCCCCGAGAGCACCAGAAACTTTCTACTTGTATTAATCTGAATTGATTGATACCAAACACCCTAAATGATGTTACATGGTGTACCACAAGGCCACCGTAGAAAGCTGGATTGCTAAAATGCTGTGGCAGACTAGAGTTATGTCACTGTTAACATAGTCGGACTCCACTGTGGACCGTTCACGCCGGTCTTCCTTACCCTGGTGCCCTGGCAGGCTTTAGCATGGTTGTACACCTTATGGCCGGCCCTCTTGTCCAGTTTGGTCCACAGAGCCTTGACCTTCCAGGAACAGACTGCAGTCTTCAAGGAACTGTAGAAGTTGCTGTAGTCCAGAGGATCCAGCTCCATCTGCCGGCACAGGATGCTGAAGGCTTGGAGAGTCCCTTTACAGGTGGACGTCTGGACGAAGTTCTCAAACAGCCGGCTGGCCTGCGCCGTGCGCTCATCCTCCGTCTCACCCATCTTCTCCGATGGTAGACGGTCTTTACTCGCCTTTTATTCTCTCTCGCCTCCCACTCCTGCTTCCCTCTCCCCACCTGTTCACTTCCGTCTAAGTCGTGGATCGTGCTGCCATACTCAGCTGGTTCTGAAAGAGAGAAATAACAATGAACTTTAGAAAGACTGAAATAAGCAAACAAAATAAACCCATGGATCAGGAGATCAGTCATATTTTCAGACAGAAAACATTCATTATTATGAAAAACACATTGACCAGTGAGTGGGTAGTGGTGAGGCATCTTCCATGATACTATGTAAGGGATAATGTACTTTATCACACTTATTACACCACAAAAACCATTGAAACGTCTGTAGCTAGCATCTGTGGCTACACTGTAGCACAACTGTAACCATAGAAACGTCTGGAGCTAGCATCTGTGGCTACACTGTAGCACAACTGTAACCATAGAAACGTCTGTAGCTAGCATCTGTGGCTACACTGTAGCACAACTGTAACCATAGAAACGTCTGTAGCTAGCATCCGTGGCTACACTGTAGCACAACTGTAACCATAGAAACGTAATCAAATCCGGTAAGGTTTTCCCTTCAGCCACTAAACAGCAGAAATAACAGACCTCAGCATGCCTTCATTGACCAATCAGAATTGAACATTCAACAAAGCCGTGCAAAAAAAACAATTTAGCATGCTTGCACTATGTGGTGGAAAAGTTTGAAACCATATCGAGGGGAGGTCACATTCCAAATGCAAGGAATGCAGCTTGCACTGGAAATAAACTGCAGAGGTCAACTTGTTGCCCCATATAGTCAGAGTGCCATGTTGTGCATTCTATATGTGGCACCTGGGGACTCATACTGGTTGTGCTGCACATATTGCTCCGTCATACATCTCTGTACAGGCCGATAGCCGTACGCCTCTGGCCAACAACAATAAGTCTGCAGAGTTCAAACAGGCTGCACATATTTTCAATATTTTCTCCCTGCAGCTCCACTGAATGCCTGATAGGATTATGGCCAAGTGTGCACATGGAAGGGTTCAGCTGAGCAGTCACGGGAGAAACAAGACTCAAATACTGTAGCTGCAGGAGTCGCAATCATACAGTTACACTCACATATTAACACTCACTCACATAAGTAGCGGCTTGGTGAGCCACGAGGATGGAGAAAAAAAAAAAACCATGACATACACAGGATTTACATAGCAGACTAGGTCCTTTGTCTGTCGACTGCACAAACTGTTCCATCTCTCAGCGTATGGGGAAGTTGACTTGAGGGCTGACCCACTAGCTTCCCCGTTCCTTCAGTCATCTAGAGGCCTAATCTGACAAATTTCTTGACTTGTTCCTTCTGCCATCTGACTGATATCAACTGAAATAATGCAAGGAAATAGCAGTTATAATAGTTGTTACCCCCTTCATTTCTTAGACAGAACCCACATAGCTCCTTCCTATGTACCTTGACAGTTCAGGATCTGTGAACATCAACAACTGCAAAGCTAGAAACCTGAGGACCAACACTTTAATCTGCCATGCCGTCCAGCCAGAAAAGCTGAAGCTTTGCAGACTCAGAGAATGTTGGTTTGAGCTTTAACATCCAAAGGACCTTTGTTTCATTGACGTGCTAACAGTAATACACCAGAACAGTACCCTGGGACATGTGTGTGTGTGTGTGTGTGTGTGTGTGTCCACAAAGTCAGGAGCAGCTCCAGAATTTGCCTCTCGATGACGTCAGCAAGAGTATTGGTGGAGAGTTGTTAATGCCTGCAAAGCTAGACCGAGTTGTCGAAAGATCACAGGAATAACGGATCTAGATTCTCAGTGCAGGGTGGACGGAGCACGTAGCTGTCTGACTGGCTGCCTGGCTTAGCAACACATGTCCAAATAAGTCAACGTGTCATCCCCCACAAATGATGCAGGTACCCTTTGGGCCAATCGGTAACAAGGTGAATCATCCCTCCCAGTTTTGTCGAAAGCGGACCAGTGGTGTCGCGGTGGAATCGAGTGTGAATTAAAGTGATGGTGCAGGGTTCCATGTTTCTCCCGAGGCTATATCGGCTGATAATCAAACAATCGTATATCTCATTTTTAATCAAATGATCGCCCAACTCTGTCGAGTGGCAGCGAGCTCCGGCCTCTCTAGCCTCATTCAGGCTTAGCGATATCATCTCTGTGAAAGTTACCGTTGCAGTATCAGGTCCCAATCACTTGAAGCCTATCAGTATTATTCTCACTATTGCAGCCATGGAATCTCCCGTCCTGGAGGACTTGAGAGGAGGATACAGTTTCCTCACTCACACACACACACACACACACACACACACACACACACACACTCACACACACACGCTGACTCAAACACCAGCATCACACAGTTTCCACCAGGCCAGAAACAGCCTTGATCTATGAATTGCCTGAATGTGTGTGTGTGCATGTGTGTGTGGTAAAGAGGGTACATTAAAATGAACCTTGAACAAGTATGACGTCTGGCTAGCCCCCCCCCCCCCCCCCCAGCACACACTTTCCCTTTAAGTCCTTGAGTGGCCCAGAGGGGGTCTCAGATCTCTGCTAACCTAACAGTTTGGCAGCAAACAGTAGCCTCTCAATTACCATTACACACACACACACACACACACACACACACACACACCTATTTCATGCCCCATCAAGATACAGACTTTCCAAGCCCTTGTTCCTCGTCTCCTAGACCAGCGTTTCAACATGCAGAGCTAGAACGCTATGGGAAAGGTCACAGCCTTTTTAAACTATATATAACTCCTTCTAGCAGGATGCATTCTGGGAGTTTTGGTACAGGATGTGGTTGACATAGTACCTCTTTCCACATATTTCTCCCTCTCTCTCTGTGTGTGTGTGTGTGTGTGTGTGTGTGTGTGTGTGTGTGTGTGTGTGTGTGTGTGTGTGTGTGTGTGTGTGTGTCATGGTATCTCACTCCACATCAGTCTGCTTCTCCGGGCATGCTCTGAGCTGAGCAGAAAACAAAAAGACTTGGAGACGCTTTCATTATCTAAACTGATGTTCAGTGTGTTTCTGTTTTCAAAAACACATGGTATCTTCAAGTATATTATAGTAGCATTTGAAACATTATGACTAGCATCTCCATTTAAGGAAAATATGATATAATCTTATGTGTCTTACCTTCCTACCTTGCCTGTAATGACTCCATAAGTCATCACAGGTTCAATATCTCCTTTTACGACGTACAGTTTCCTAGTCATGACACCAAATGGCCTTTGGGTGCACTGCACACAGCTGCCTGTCACTGTCACTCATACAGGCCTATTAACACTCATGCACTGTGTATCTATTCCTGATTGGATGACTTGCTAATCAAACAAGCCCTTTCAATACGTTCTGGGTCCGCACTGGTGATGCAACGCGCAACACAAGAACCTGTGAGCGGGTAACAAAATGCTAACGGCCTTCAAGGGTATTAATACGTGTTGTTAGGAAGGGTGTATTCCCGCAACCAGGAATACACCACCAGCGATGTAAAACGCTGACCCTAAATCTTGACCCACCCACAAGGTGAAGCCAAGGAGAGTGTGTCCACTTATGCTTCGGCACTTCCTGGTTCTTGCCGACCTTCTGACATCTCTTTTTTTTTTTTTTTCCCCTCCTCTCAGCTGTAATCTATTCCCTCCTTTTCTGTTCCATCTCCAAGTACTCGTTATAGACGAAACGTTCTTTTAAAAGCTGCACTGGGCACGCTTTGCACACTGGCAGCGAGGGGGGGGAACTTTTATTTTGAAAAATGTGAACTTCCAATACCCAGAAATCATGTAACGTGATGTCAGTGAACTGCGCCGCGGCACGCTCGTGTTTACCGACCGGGCTGGTCTGTGGCGCTTTATACCAAAGGGATGAGAGAGGCAAGAGATCTAACGTCCGGCGCTCGATCACTGCTGTTTAGGAGACGGCTTGAATTTCACTCTGAAGTTTTGATTTGTCACTTCCTGTGGGAGGAGGATTTCCCACCAGTGTACATAGCCAACACCAGAGTTTATTTTGGGCGAGTAGCACGTATCTACAGCATCTCAATTAGTGGGGATGGGGCGCTCCTCTATACTGCAGCCCCACTTTGTGATATAAGATGGGTGTATTCTTACATCAACACCTTGCCTGGTACAGCTTTAAGTCTCCGCATGAATAGAGAGCAAGACTTGACGCAAAGGTTTCATCCAAGCCTCTACACACTGTCTCACCTCTCCACAGGAAAAGCCATTCCTAACAGCGAGCCACATCAGCTGCGGTCAGAGGGACCGAGCCCAGTCGACATTCCCGAGCCCAAAAGACCTCTACAGCCTAGAATTAGGGAGACCTGAATCCTACAGAGGAGACGTAGTCCAGTATCTGCTGCCAAGTCCTCTAAAACTTCTGCTGCAAGGCACGAGACCCGGCCGAGCAGCTGTTACAAGCGCCACCCTCGACATTTGAGGCTCTTTCCCTGCACCGCGAGACAAAATAAATATCGGGCAAGTCACGTTACCGGTAGCCTGAGGTACATGGAAGTGCACAGGTGACAGGAAGAGCAGGAGTAATGTGTCACTGGGTTACAGAAGACAAAAGAGAGAAGCCTCCTTCACACCGCCAGCCGCAAATCTCCTTGGTTTACCGCCCATACGTAGAAAACAGCAAGCGGAGGATGGGATCGGTAACAGAGGGCGGTGTAAACAAGACAAAAGGAGGGGATACATTACAGCGCTGCTTCTAGAAATCTCCTCGCACTACCTGGAAATGAGAGGTCGAGATCTAATAAACAGCAAACTTAAAAAAAAAAAACTGAACAACTGGGTTACGCCATGACCTGTGTTGAACTACAAACTGTTCAGAGAATACAATTTGAAAAAAAGAAAAGCAGTGTTTGTTTTATTTTGAAATGCTTCTCTGCTTGTAATGTGCAGAAGTTTCTCTCGCTGTTCATTTTTCATGTCTTCTTTTTGGGCCCCTGCCCTTAGCCAAAGAAATGTAACACGCACAGATCGTGAAAACAAATTTCCCTCTCCACATTCCAACCTCTCGACCAATAAGGGGAAGCTGACTCTAAAATAAATATGAAATGATGCTGCCTCTGGGTGAGCCTCCCCTTTACGGAGACGAGCTACACATGAGAATTCTTTGAGTTTTTGGGTAGTAGTCTGTGTGTAGTCTTTTGTCTTTGTTGTAAAAGGTATAAGAAGAGAGTGAAGAATAGAGAAGACGGAGCACAGACAACAACCTTGATTTGACCTTGATGTAACTTGACTTGGCCTGGAAATTCAAACCCAACCACCTCCTTAAAAACACTCTGCCCTTACCCCCAGGTCCAGTAATAACTGAGGTTAAAAACGCGTTCCAACTGTATTTTTGAAGCTAAATTCAACTCAATACAAGCGATTCATGCAGAGCTCAGTCCTGTTAGTAATATCAAGTTAGATAAGATAGATAAGATTCTACTTTATTGTCATTGTACAAGTACTGAGACAACGAAATGCATTTTTCGCGGCGCACCTGGAGCAGTTTTTTGGGGTTACGTGCCTTGCTCAAGGGCACTTCGGCAGTGTAGCACCGTAGCTGTGACACCAGTCATCTTCCAATCACCAGCTCACAGCTGGAATACGCCCTCGTGGTGGTGCTGGGGATCGAACCAGCAACCCTCCGGTGATGGGTCAGCCTCTCTAACCGCTAGGCCAATGTGTAATGAAATCCAACACAGGAAACAGAGAAGTCACTGGCAGAAGGCTCTTCTCATTCCTGATGTCTGTCTGTCTGTCTGTCTGTGGATTTCCGTCACCTCAGTGACCAATAAAGATGGGTCAAATTTCACCACATGCCTTTAAGATGAAGAACCGCAGTTGAAAATGGCGATTTCGGCTGGATTGCTCAATTTTGAGATATTCCACTATTTGGCCTCCATATTCTAGTTTCAAAAACAAAACAATCACCAAAAACAACTTGAAACAGTTTCAGGCTTTTGAAATTTTTCATCATTTTACATGAGAAAATTACCAGCTACTCCTCAGAATGAAATAGCTCTGACTTTATCCACTGTGAAAACAAGCTTACTTTACTTGGTCCTGTGCTATAGCCTCTCTCCAAACTCCAAAGTCTGACTCTCCAAACATGTTGCCTTCAGTGTTGGTGTCCATCTTCAACTTCATCTAGGAAGAAATGAATCAAAGGAATGCCAAGTTCCTGACATGAGCAGCTCTGTGTCGACAGTTTGATATCAGTCAGGCCAGGTTAAAAGATCAGAATATTTTGTTTTCTAAGTCAGTAGCTTACAGCATAAGAGGCCTTTGGTCATGTAAAGTCAATGGTGTGTGTGAGAGAGAGATCAAAGCTGAGTCAACAAGTTCCTGCCTAGACGGATGAGATGCCAAGAGAGAGAAAAACAGAGAGAGAGAGAGAGAGAGAGAGAGAGAGAGAGAGAGAGAGAGAGAGAGAGACTCAGAGTGTTCGGTTGGACGTCTGAGAGATTTTGCAGTTATGAAATGGAATTCAAATGTGACCACAGTGAACTCGGACTTGGCTGGGGGAAGACGTGCTGCTCCTAAATGTGATGCTGATTAGCTCCAGTGGCGGTTTCCCCTCCAACAGGAAATGTTAATGGCTGGAATGTCAGAGAGCTGAAGTGTGTACCTGCTGCCTCCTCCTCAGAGACGAAGCCAGAAAAGACCCGCTGCATCAAAGGCTAATAACCATCGTTATAATGCTCACACTTACAATACATGTCAAATACATCATGCGTCATCTTTCCATCTGACATGAGATGCTGACATGAGATGCTTAAGATTAATGGGAAATTCCATCTACAGACATTCTGTTGTGCAGCATCAATCTGCAGCATCAAGCTATTTTGAGATTCAAGTGTTTCAATTTATTTTTTTGGTGCACCCACCTCCTCCAATCATTTCACCAGAGGAGCAACTCCTCCTACAACTTCCTCCCATGATTCATTCCTGACATCCTGTGTGTTCGGTTTCATCCGCTAACCTTGATGAGTGCAATGGAGATAATAGAAGTGGGTCTCTAGTCGAGAGGGACCCAGCAGGCACAGACTAATGACCCGTATTGGTTCCCGACCTACAGTTGGAGAAATTCTGCCCTAGTAAAAGTAAAAGTCGCCAGGGATTTCTGCTAGAGTCACAGAATTGCTCAAAGAGTTGCTAAAATCACATCAGCCCCCCATGAATTTGGCCTCTAACCTACCTGAGCCTATTCACAAGAATAAGCTTCCCCTATTCTTCCATTCCTCCTTCAGAAAAAAGGCTATAAAAATCATCTTCAAAAAGCATCGGCACAGGGTTGAACTGGCCACTTGCCCTGCATTCATGTAATTGTATTTAGAACACTTATTTTGAAATAGCTTTTTGAAATCACAAAAACAAACAAACAAACAAAAAAACGCACGCCTAACGGCTAACGGCTTTTCCAGAGGGATATCTACTGAGTGGATATCTATACACCACATCAGACTAGTCCACAGCTGAGGATGCCCACGCCCATACTTACCCTGCAGATAACGGGCTATAGGAAGGACCAGGCTATTCATCAGCTACATATTTGTTATTCCCTTGGTGGGAGACCACAGAGGGAGACCGGACAATTCTCACAAACGTTGATAATGTGAGGCAGATTGCACGTGCCTCTGTGTGTGTGTGTGTGTGTGTGTGTGTGTGTGTGTGTCTGACTTGACTGAGCATGTGCAGAAGGTTTCAAAATTCAAAAAATAACTAGTCAGCGACGGAGGACGGTGCTACCAGCAAGCGGCGGGCATCGCAAGACATCTACGAACGCTGCAAAGCCTCGTTCTCAAGGCAAAAAAGCAAAACGACCAAAGCATCATTATTGTTCCAGTATTTTGGTATGGTGGTACATCACCTCTTCAATGAGCTAGCTTACTTGTCTCTGTAAATTACAGGCCACCGTAGCTCAAGGGGATGGAGCGGATTAAAAAGGAACTGTACAGAGCCCTCAGACTACCACACAACCTCCATCTTAACGAAGGCTCTATCTTGACATACCTTCGTCCATGCTCCACATTTTAGAAACAAGCCAGGCAAGACAGGAGGGAAACTTTCAGACAAAACCTGGCTGTCATATAGAAACTGCTCTCAGGTTGCACAGTGGTCTACTTGAGATCCTGCTGTCGGTGCCACAACTCCACAGGCCTACACTTGAGATGCCACCGCCATGTTTCACTTCCCGGGCCAGAATACATAATGTAAGATCCCGCTATCACGTCTGCAGCCCTGGCGGGGGACAGCTGACTTTTATGGCTTTGGCTGCGGACTCAAAGTCTCTAATAACCAACATACAGCTTTCACTTTCTGGTGACATAACTTTAGCAAGGAACTACCGATCGCGTTCTGACACGGTTATCTTGCAGGGGTTCCTAAAACCTCCTCCATGACCTTCCGTAAGTAAGTCGGCACACGTCCATGACCTAGAATTTTTATTCCTCCCTGGTTTGTTGTTGTTTTTCAGCTCAGAAAGGCAGGGAGGGATACATAATTGTATGTAAACATGTATGGCTGCGTGGGGCTGTCGATCCAAAGATGATCTCTGAATGTTCTGCACATCTAGGCTAAACCGAGGAGTAGAAAGCCCTGCATGCTCAGCTCTTGACTACAGATCTGTTGGCTGTAAAGCACAGTAAGATCCTATTTCCAGTTCCACGACTCTCCCATCTAGCCTTAAGGTACCAGCAGCGTCATGAAACTTGGACTTGTGACAACGCCTCCATGTACGATCAGTTCAGATGATCACACTATCTTAGCATCTCTGGTGTATCTACTGTCTGCAATCACTCAGGTTATGAGGAAAGGCTGGGCTGTAAGGTAGGGTTGAGACACACACACACACACACACACACACACACACACACACTTTTTATGTCTACAAGTCACCAGATCTACAACATAGAGGAGGCAAAGGAAAGCAAGCCCAAAAACCTGCACAGTGCATAAGGCAGTGGGTGTGTTTGTGTGTGCCCTTCTACAGTCAGCATGAAGACGACTACGTTTCAAACAAGAATGATACAAAAGCAAGTTCAGATCTGGCTGGTACAGTCTGACACTCGTCTCCGTCTGAAAGTCAAAAGGAAGGGCACGAGAAGGAGGAAGGAGGAAGAGGGAAGCAAGATTTGCATCTCCTATCGAAGTTCATCAGATGTAAATGGCAGCGCTGGAATCCTGCAGGCAAAATTCAAACACATGGAAATCACCCCGGATTCACAAGCAAAGCAAACCTACAGCAAGAATACGGCTAATGCTATCGACAACAACAGAGACACTGATATCCAAGGGAAAAGATGTTCTCAAATTCAATAGTCTGTTGGGAAATTGGGGTACATTTTAAAGGGTGTGCTGCTCGATGCTGAAACCCAACTAGACGAAAACACTAACGCCATGCTCAGAGGAAAAAAAACAAGACAAAAAAAGAGAATAGGTCCTGGGGCTTCATGGGCCAGGCATGCGATGTTCAGAACATTATATTTACCATGGCCAGGGGCAGAAAGTCACAAAGAGAGACCAGTCCAGAGAGCACACTCCCATGACTATCACAATAACACAAGACGCCAGCAGGGAAGTCACACACAGCGCCGGAAAATAAAAGTCCCCTTATTAGGTCTGCACTGTAAAGGGATGAAATGGAAAAGGTGAGCGGAAATAACAAGCTATACCTAACGACCACTTCTCTGCAAAACTTTCAAGTGCAAAATTCAGACCGGAATACACACCAGCATGGGATCGGGAACGCAAACGGCGAGGAAAAAGTAGGAAAACATTCATTTCCTAACAGTACTAAGTGAGCTGTGTCACCAAACCCTTTTTCGGTAATTTCATTCAAATATTACATACAACATTAGAAAACACTCAAACACAGAATACACACTTGTGCGTCATGACTTCTTGACACTTTTTCAAGCTCTAACCAAATATTTATTTTCCCAGTCTCTCCCTGGAAATTTACCTCTTCCTGGAACCTAAAATAAGTAAAACACACAAATACTGCCGTCACATGGGTGAAACCAGCCCGACGCCCTTTTGGGTTCCTGAAGCATAGAGTTAATAAAACACTACTATTTGGTACGTACCATGAGGTGAAGAAAGACGGTGTCTCCCTGAGCTGTGAATGAGTGTCTTGAATAAAGTCCACCAAGTTAGCAGATATATAGGGAGCCAGATAAGAGTCTGTGATAAACAGCCAATCATCTCTCAGAGTCGGGGCTGGAGAATCCCTACATGGCTTTACCCAATCACACTTTGTTACTCACCGGTCTCTCTGATCGAGTGTTTACTAATAGAGATCCCTTACGTACAAAGGTTGTCTAAGCAGAAGGGAGCGCCCACACGTTAATACAGCCAATAAAACCAATATGACCACAAAAGGAAATGTCCCACTGACTGGCAACTGGACTTCTGCGCATGGGCATCGTCGAGATCAATAGCCTGCGGTGCTCGTATTGATAAGGAACGAATCGTCATTTCATTCCAAGATTTCTTGCACTACTTAAATGCCAAATGTGTCGTCATCTTAAGACACATTTTCCAACTCTGGGTACCCTGACAGACTCGCAGGGCTAAATTGGATAAAAAAGTGTCCATTAAGGTTCGACCGATATGGGTTTTTGAAGGCCGATACCGACATCGATATTTTTGGATTGACGATATTTTGTGTCGATATTCGATATCTCTAAATTGGACCGTTTTCATGCCAAAAGAATACAAGCATCGAGTGTTTCCCAGAAATGTAAGTGGAATCAAGTCAGGTTAAGGGCTTCCCATAAACCAGTGTAGCATTGATCAATTCTACAATAAATCTATATTTATATTTATTTATACAGACTTTTATTTTTTTAAATCACTGATAACAATCTATAGCTTGAATTGCAAATGGCTGCTAAATGTCGCCTCATCAGGACCTCTCCCTGATGAAGTCTGGCAAGATAGGCAGTCTGGGCTCACCCCCCGCCCCGATACAGACTACAGTAGCATGAATAACACCTGCCATATGCTTGCTTATACCCAGAATTACAGAGTCTGATGGGTGCATGTTGGTCCAGCTGAAATCGAAACCCTAATCCTCACAGTATTAACCGCACATACTGGCTTGGATTAGGCCTACAGCTTGTTGCGACATCAGATGCCAATTAGACCCTGTGCAGTATGTCTGGTTGCACAGTAAAGTGTAGCGGGAGAGTTTTAGTTGCAGATCGGAAGATTAGTTGCATCAACCCTAATATCAGGATAATACCGCTTCAGGGATCGGGAAAAAGTCCATTTCCCTTTCACACCTCAGGAAGCGCCATTGAATTAAAATCTCTCCGAAAATGAGATCTGAAAGAAATATTACTGTGCGTTATATTACCACGCTGTTCACATGTGATGAGCAACAATTCAATTATTTTGAATAATAATTAATAATTGATAGCAGATTCCTAAAACATCAACGGTAAACATCAGAGCAAGAGCCTTTTTCTAGAGTCACCATTTTGCACCGACGTGCATCAATCACACAGGGAGAAATCCATCGCAGAAGAGGCAGAGACACTCATTTTTTCCACCGACAGCAGCCTCAATAGACCAGAACGCAATGCAGCCACAAGACATGTTGCATTTTTGCGTAAGGGGCGTGGCCGCAATCGCAGACACACCCCAATGTCCAGCTGGTTATATGGCTATGTCCTTACACTTCACTCACGATAGCGGCCATAAACCATTCGATAACAACTTTACAACCTTATGAGTCTCACACACAGCCACGGTGGCTATCGCTGCTCATGCTAACTACCCAGTTCTTCTTCTATTTATTACAAACAAACCAGAAACATGAAAACGCATCACTTCCTGTCCGCCAGAGGATTTTTTTCCCCAGGAAAGACCTAGGGTGTTTAGAACAGAGGTTAAATCACTACGCTGTTACATAGATCACTGATTTAGATTATCACTAGCCTCTAATCTGCTAGCCACAGTATTGATCTTACCTACGTTTCAGGGATTTGGGAAGGCACCGACTTCATAACACAGCCAATCGCTTCATATAAAATAACAACGGTGCAGTCGCAAACTTTCAAACTCTCCGTTGAAGGTGAGATTTTCAAGATTAATTTTGGGGACCCATTTAAATCTACCCACAAATCTACCCTATTTGGGGTCTCAACCCACTGTAACCCACAGCTTGACTTGGCCTCTCAACTGACAGTAGCCCATGTGGTTGGCCAGTGACACTCGGCTCCCTGGTGTATTTTTGTCTCCCCGTCTCTCTCTCTCTCTTTGGGTCTGACATGCCAGGGACGGCCCCTTATAAGTCAGCCACTTATTCCAGGAAGTGACAGCTTGTGTAACGGTGTTTTTTTGGTCCCACCGGCAACACGGGATGGGTTCTTATGAAAAGCAAACACGAAATAGCCCGCGATTAACAGCCTTACAGGGAAGAAAAGAAAAAAAAAGACCTAAAACTGAATTTCTACATGCAGCTGTCTTGTGTTTCCAAACACAAACAGGTCTCTCTGAAAGACAGAAGCAAGAAAATCAAGGCATCACAGGACGCATCCTGGTGCCGCTCTAAACACTGAATGGGGGACCAAGTTTGTGACAGGAGCCTATCTGACTGGGATATTGGGCACATTTTCTTTATTCCATTTAAAAACTAGAAAGAAACAACTCGGATGTAAAAAACAAACAAGAATTCTATGAGTTCACACAGTCTCCAGCTGACTATCACCGGAGCTGCTCCAGGTTGTGTCTTCAGCTTTAAGGCTTTCACACTTTAAAGAAATATGCCATTTTATCAGCCAACGATACATAAAAAGACCACTTTTCGGCTTCCTTGTAGTTTCTCTTTTGGTCCGTCTAGAGTGCCAATTACAGGCAAAAAACAAAAACAAAAAAAGACACTGAGAAAAATCAACATCTTACCTAAAAAAACAAACACACTTTAACTCTGCAGAAACCGACGTAATGACGATTTAAAAGCAAATAAAACAGCACAATCAACACCTAGATCACCTAGAAACAGCAGCAACCAGTAGCTCAGGCCTTTTCTGCCATGACTCCTGTTTTACAAACACCACTCAACAAGGATTTGTCCAAGTTCCAGGACCTCTGACCCCTGAACACCTCATGCTTACCAACATTCAGGTTGCAGAAACTTTAAGCCGCTTGCAACGATTGTGTTCCCTTAATGCTTCTTCGCCTTGGAGAAACCACGTATATGAACAGAGCTGCTGAAACCAACATTTTCATAGAGTGACCTAAGCAGTGAGTCCACGATTCTCTCTCCTTACCGGGGTCAATAACAACCCTATTCTGCCTGCTGATGAAGCTTGCCCCTGTGCATCTGCTGGCTGCTGAGTTATAAAGGGGAAGTACTCGTTCAGCTCAGTCTGGATGCAAGGCCAGTTCTAATCAAGACTAATCGATTATGTTACTCAACTGCAACCGTGAGTGACAGTTAATCCCGCGACTGAAACATTAGTCACACAACACACTCAAGAGGAGACGAACCTCCTCGCTTGACTGGATTTCAGCTCTCCGAGGACACGGAGCCACCTGCTAGACACACGGATCACCTGCAGAGCACACAGTGATGATCAATGGTGCTACTCGTGATATTGAAAAATGAAGTGTGTCATCTAGGATCACTTGCTTTTCCAGTTTACTTCATGGTACAAGTTTACTGTGGGTTTAGATCATAAAGCATCACAATCCTACCCTTTTTTAAACGCCGTCAGGGATGTACCCACCTAAACTCACCTTACCCAACTTGGAATAGAGGTGACCCACCTTTTTAAAGCTGACATGAATCATTATGACATAAATTCCCAGTACACACCATTGAAACACATCAGACTAATGTAAGTGACACAAGGGGGGAAGCATGCATTAGACCTAAGGCTTTTTCTGACACATTCAACTGATTTTTCTTTCTTTACCACTACATCATTGTCTCCATCTTTTGAAACAATTACCATTAACCCCTTTTTTTTGCGGCCTGCCCGCGTCACCTGTTGAAACCTACACAATCTATAAAGTTACAGCCATGGATGAATAATTCATCAGCGCATACTCGGATAAAAAAAAGCCTGAAAGAAGTAACACATGCAGTCAAATAATAATCATTTGCTTTAGTTCATGGGGGGTGTCAGATATGAACCGTTTCAAAATAACATTCCTGATAAGCGCTCAGTCGTACACTCACGCTCAAGAGAAGAAAGTGCGGCTGTCAGCCACTTACATTGGAGAATCAATAAGGAAAAAAAAAAAGAAAAAGAAAAAAGATCAGCAGATCCCACCGGATTCCTCTTTGTTTTACTCCCAGAATAATGTTGTTTTCGAGACTAACTAAGTATCCACGGAGATCGCTTGAAATCTATCCGCGCAGTGGTTCTCCGCATCGACCTGTTCCTCACATGATACTCGCCGTCTGTCTACCCCGTGTTGTACACTAGTGTGAAGTCCGCCAGAATGACAAAAATAGACTTTCCGGTTACCACTTTTCAAAATAAATCCCTAATTCATGACTATATGTTGGAAAGTACCAAAGTGAAAATCCATAATATATTTGAGGAGGAATCTGTATTGGAAATGGAAATACAATTGGTGTTTTTTGCCAAAATGTCCCTTTTCACAACCTATGTTCATATCCATATAGGCCTATGAAAGATGCTATTCATACACGGCTGATGAAAATACATTAAGACCCAAACCATATACCACACATATTTCCTACCTTTAAGAAGTTCATTTTTCTTGTCTCAGTGGCATAACTGTTCCTAAACACAACACACTCTGGTGACCATATTGGAGGTCATCAGCTTAGTGTATTTCTTATCTTAAGACTTAAGACCGTCTCAACAGAATTGAATGGACGTGGTTAATTTCTGTGCTGTTTTTGTCTGAACTAATCATTTCACCACAAAGACATCTGATCAATTGTCTCTAGATAATGTTAGCTTGTTAGCTAGCTAACCATAGTGTCTGGTCAGCTGACCATCACTGTCTTGTTGTTAACATCTGTTTGGCACACTAGATAACAGACGATAACAGTGGCCGCATGCTAACATTAACATCTGTTGCTTTGCTAAATTAGCCTGCTGGCTAGTTAGCTAGCTAACATCTTGTTTGGAAACAAATCTCCTGCCTTATCAAACAAGTCACTTTTACTTATAATGTTACTGAATGGACCTAGAGCCTCACCACGACAATCTTTTTCACATATCTCTTCTTATAGCTTGTTATCTATTTACAAATTATTTACATACATACAGCCAAGCCAAGCCAAGCCAAGCCAAGCCAAGCCAAGCCAAGCCAAGCCATGGTTCCTAAGAGGTTTCATACGCAACTGTATAGCCTCTACAGAACGGGGCCTCCGGTCTTTGCTTTTATTTTGAAAGCAAACGTTCCAATGTCCGGTATTGTTGTGGCTAGCTCCGGCTGGCTTGACTCAGTTGGTGTTGGACACAGACCCAACTAACAAAACTGGAGCTCCGTTGAAAAGGCGGTGCCTCCCGGCGCCCCTAATGACATCCAATGGGAACCTGGGGGGATAAACTTGGGGCGGTGTAAATTTATTGTCAGTCAAATGGGAATCCACTGTCAGCACTTAAAGACTGGATCACGCCTCAGAGACAACTGCAGCAACATGTGTTTACGGTGTCTATGATCATTATAATATTCCTAGAGGGACTTACAGTGTGTCTACGGTACTGAATAATGAGTTTCTAATGACCTTATCATACTTGATGGTATTTTTTTTATTGAATAGTCCCAGAATATTTCTATTTCACCAAGAGCTGGTTCTGTATTGACAGCTCTGGATTAATGCAAGAAGGGGGTATACAGAGATGTATGTCATGTATGCCAATGTTTATGGACATGTTACTTCTTCAAGGATTGGGAAGGTTACTTGGAAATGTATTTATTTATTTACAGATTACTTGCTTGAAATTAGTAGCCTAAATGGGATCGTTGAAGCTCAGTAATCACAATCAAATTACTTTTTCCTTACATTACCTCAGAAATCCATAAAATGTTCCCTCAAGTCCCCGTGTTGGCAAGCATCCGCCCTGCTGAAGTGTCCTTGAGCAAGACACAGGCTCCCTACCAGCTCCAGGGGTGCTGCTCTGTAGCCGACCCTGACATCTGACCTCTGTGGGGAAAATAGCATTTTCCCACACGCATCAATAAAGTATCACATAATTATAATGTAAAAATAAATAAAGTAATCTAAAATTGCGCAAAAGGAATCTGTGCAAAAGTAAATGTAATCTGGTGACATGCCAGTTTCCAATTTACTGACTGCCTGGGAATGTTTCAGAACTGTTTCAGCTAACACCTACTGCACAGGTTTTGCCCCTTATTGACCTTATCATACTTTATGGTATGGTTCTATTACCTCATGTGGTTTCACTATAACATTTCTATAAGTACTTACAGTTTTGTCCATGATATGCGTATATTTGTAAAATGTATTAAAGGATTATTGTAGTTCTCTTTTGTAAGGATGTGAAATTACCTGATAATGGAAAGCAATGATTTATTTGTTTCAAACAAATAAAAAGTTATTGTTATAAAATCACCAAGCCCGCCCCGCCCCCCTTCAGTTACAGGGTAGACTCTATTTTATGGCTCCATGACAGCTGGCTGGAGGGTGACAGTTTCTAAGATGGAGCACAGCCTGTCATCTTCAACTATAGTAAGGAGAGAGAGAGAGAGAGAGAGAGAGAGAGAGAGAGAGAGACCACAAAAAACAATTGCATACCTGTTATACTTTGAGATGTATAGTATAATTATGTTTTATTTAATAAGACAGCAAGGTGATCAAAGAACGTTCAGTACTTTTCCTGCAACTGCATCCTTCAAGTGGGGCCAATGTCCAGTACTTCATCATGAGTTAATAATCCACACAAATTGACAGAATTACTGCAAAGACAGCCAGAGATCCTGAAACAGTTTAGAGGGCACGTGACCTCTTTCACTAGCGAATAAAGCCTGGGAAAATAAGGCCATCTATTGGTATTAAGATGCAAGTGCAACTCATCTGAATTGTAACAGGGACATAAAGCATCATTTGCAACAATAAACATTTCAATGGTCTCTTTATGGTTTTTTCACAGTCAGAAAATTTGACTTTTTCACTTTGCTCTAGTATAGGCCTACTTTACTCACTTTTCGACTACTCGAGAGCAGTTCTTTCAACTTTTCATTCATGTAGTCAAGTCAGGGGAGTATTTTTCTCCTGATTGAAATATTAAAAGACGAATTAGGCCTGGTATTCCTATTTGTCTATGTTATTTTTTGTTTTTCCCAGAGAGATCGTCTACTGCTGCCTTCAAGTGCTCCAGATAAGCTCCCACTTCCAAAATCCGAGTTACATAAAACAAGGACTTGGGCGGATGCATTCAAGTGGTATTGGGCGGAAATAACAAAACGGATCCTGCAGCAAGTAGTTTTTAGTGGCTGTTGTTTTATTTGAAAAATCAAGTGGCACGATTGCAGCATCAGAATGAAGAGGAGAAAAAATGTGCATCAGGCATGTAGTTGATGTTGTGATTGATTTATTAAAAACAATAATGCATCACAGCGAAAACTTAAGCAAGTGGAAATAGAGACATGCATCAATACTATTTATTTACATAGATGTTAAACAATAACAGATGATGATAAAAATAAACTTTACTATCACTGCTTCCATGCTGCTTCACTGCTTTCCCCTAAACACCACACACTTTCCTAGTCGTATTTACCAGTTTTTGGGTTTCATGCACTGGTCTATTGTGTGTGTGTGCGCGCGCGCGTGGTGGCTGTGTATACATTCATGTTATTTCACTGTAGTATATACACGAATAGCCTATAATGAGAAACGGTGGTTAACATTATAAAGGTATCAAATAAATGTTGAATATGATAAAAGTAGTGATTTTCTCTCGCCACGTGGGTCAAATGATAAATCTATCATAAATCTTGGGTATGAATCTAAAGAGAATTACAGTTATCACCCTTTATTCAATGTCTGTCCCATTTGTTGACAGGCATTCTCTGTTTTAAAGAGGATATTGGTGCTACTTTTACAAGTAGACCTGTAATCTTGACATGTCATTAAAATTACAACCATTACAGCCCCATTACCATTACAGCCCCAAACACACAAACACACGAGACCCAAGATACCCTCCTGTTATGTTGCAGATTTCATTATTTAAAAGTACAGACGACATGTTTTTTTAGGAAGCGTCATCCCACTGTAAAAAACATAGATTGCACCATTCAGTTTTAGATGTTTTTATGTTTTTTATTCTGATAACGTACTCTGATAATACCACCTTGGATTGTCATTTTACAGTTTTTTATCTTTTTATTTTTTTTACAGTGTATGAACAATTTATATGAATGTCTTTCTCATAATAAGCAGTTTGACTTTGACAATGACCTCACCAAAGGCAATTTGAACCCTTGCCACGCCATTAAATCTGATTCGTTCCAGTTAACCCCCCCCCCCCCCCCCTCTTCAGACTTTCCACATTAAACGGATCCAGCTGTGCGCGGCAGTGCGCCCTCCGTGCGTCACGCGCGGCTCTCCGGCTCGGTACATCGAGGAAGGAGGGTAAGGAAGGATGTCCGGTCCCTCCGCCGCTGCTCCGTGCACCATGCTGTCGGCGGCCTGGGTCGTTTCTCTGAGCGTGTGCTTGTTGGTGACCGGTGGCCCGGTGGGGACCGGAGGACGGGGCCTCCCGGAGGGACTGGAGCGGGGCCCGGTCAGTCTGAACGACATGTTCCGAGAGGTAGAGATGTTGATGGAAGACACGCAGCACATCTTGGAGGAGGCAGTGGACCAGGTCTGCTCTGTGTTTTATGCATTTGTACCGGTGTGTGTGTGTGTGTGTGTGTGTTTGTTTTTGTTTTTTTGCAGAACATTTATAGTATATAACCACCAGTCATTTAGTCTGCTGTTAAGGTTTTAAATCTTATTTTTCTTAGAACAAGTGAAAACTCTGCCACCGGGGTGAGATACTTGAATTTGTTTCCAATGCAAATCAATTTGGTTCAGGAATTTCCTAGCCTCAAGTGTCAATATCTTGATTCTCGTGTAGCAATCTGCCTTATTCTACCTCGTTTCAAAATATTCACACTTTGTTTCAAAAAAACTCATGAAGCATTGGGTATAAGTGGAAATACCCCCTCCGCATTTGAGACTCGGTGCTGGAATAAATGACTGGTGGAGATGGGCCGTTTTTGCAGTGTAGTCATGTGGATTCAAACACACCGTGTACTGTCCTGTACCAGGCCCAGGAATGTAGCGGAGGATAAACACTCGGTTTACCCAGCTGTTTTATGTGTGACCTGCAATACAAATCCTAATAATATATATTCACAGTACAGTCTCATGCTCAAGTTACATACTGTAGAGACCTGGTAGAATAGAAATGATACATTAACATTATTCTATTCGATTCTATTCTATTCGATTCGATTCTACCCTATGCTTATACAGCCACTGTGGAGTGTGTTTTTACTTTCCCCATATGGAAATCTAACATATGAACATATATAGAAATGCCATAAATTGTGTGTTATATGAGGTCATCGATGGATTTCACATATAGATCCAACACTGAATCCAACAGATAGCTACTGAGAGCGCTAAATCCTCTCTGACTTCACTGGATCTGCGTCCTAAGTACCACGACGAAACTAAGGAGACTGTAGAGGATGGAAGCAGAACGGGTCGGGTCCTGGACAGAGATGAAAAGGTAGGCGCCGACGTAAAAAACACACCAAAAAAATAAATAAATGAAACATAAAAAATACTTATTACAGCTTGTCAGACGAAATCCTCAAAGTGTCAGACATTGAGAAAAGCATGTCTTTGACCCTCAGCGATTTGTGAGAAATTGTTTCACGAGGGTGATAATTTAAAAAAGCACACAGAGGAACACAACACATTCAAAAACAAACCTTTAATGAGACGGACTATTTTTCCCCATTTGTTTTAAAAGTCAAGTCAGGAATATCACTCTGATTTTTCTCTCTTACAGGAAACTAATAACATGACTCTGCTCTCACGCGCCCACATGGGAATCGCTGGCCAATGGAATAGCGTGGATCACGTGAGTCTTTATCTTTTTTTGTCTTGGCAGGTCGGCGCGCGGATAGAAAATGACGACGTGATCGGCGCGTGTGCAGGAGCCTGGGCGACGTTTCATTAAAACACTACTAGCACATCTTGCTTCTCAGGGAAACGACCAGAAACCCCTCTTGGGCTCGGGACCCGGTCACAATAACAATGCATAACCGGTAGTGTCCTCTCGGTTCATCCTGTTTTCTAACATGATTTGAGATGAGATTAACGACTGACGCTACTCCAGAAATCAGGAAACGGTGTGTTTAGTTTTCCAGGCAGAGAAACTGTATCCAACCGCCCCGGCATTTATTTATTCTAGGAACTACTTTATGTGCTTAGATTTGATGTTACTACAGAGACAAGGAGGTAGAATACTCTCTGAAATTTAGGGTGCATTGTCTCAGCGTGTTTTATACAGAATGAGATCACCCCTTTGCAGAACAGACCCGACCATATACTTTTCATAGTTTTAACCAGCGTGTGGATTGAGCTCGTTATTCCTCCTTGCCCGCCTGCTTTGCCATTACGGACTTTTACAACGGTGGTTTTGATCTTTCTGCTTTCCTGGCAGCCTGACAGAAAGCGGTTATGTTAATAGGGCATGCTGCTGGAAAAAAAGAAAAGAGAAAAAAAAGCCAGAGGAGCGAGTAAACTGTGCTGAGATGACTAACTGTACAGACATTTCACCCTGCTCTGTGGAAGCACACTTGAAAAACACTCGAGGAAGTAACAGTTTAGTAAGTGATCTTCCCAGATGTGTTAAATAGAAAAGGATATTGTCAGAAAATCGGTTACCGGAGAGAAAATATGTTACTTTCTGCCATGCAAAAAGTCATTTTATTCTGAAAATGGGCTTACAGGGAGAAGATGAAAATAAGTGGCTACTGGGGCTGTGTGACTAATAACAGCTGTAGCCATCTGGGGTTTATTAAGATAATTGCAGGGTATTGTGGGTAGCGCGGTTCACACTGTGTAGCCTCCAGTTTTCCTCCATCCGCCTCGATGATCTCTTGTCATGACAAAATGTGGAGGGGAAAAATCTTTATTCAACCTCGTGCAGACATTTCTATTTGGGAGCGTGAATGTCACGCGAGATAGAAATCCATTTGGCAAATTCAAAATTCTGCACGTACGATATTTTTCCTGCTTATTTCCATTGAGGGATTTAAGGAAAAGTCTCAGGTTGAGCTGTTGTCAGGAGAAGGGAGTTGTCTGGGGTGGAATTGAGCGGGATGGAAAGGAAAGTTTTACTGCAGACTGGAGGTGTTGAGAGAAACGAGTGAGAAACCCAGCCCTCATCTGTCTAGACTGGGCATGTCATGCCAGGATTTGTGTGTGTGTGTGTGTGTGCGTATGGGTGTGGTCTGTTTGGAGTCTTTGTGTCACTCGATACGTTTTCTCGGTGTGCTAACATCAGAGTGGAAACAAACGCATCCCACACTGAGCATGCTCACATTCTGCAGCCCGGGTTCACTGGGGAACTAATTAGGAGATAACCCCCACAGCTCAGCAGCAGGAACGGCCTGAGAGATGCTGCAGATACGGCCGCTGTCATGGATAACCCTGTTTAGAAACCGCAAACATTCGCCTCTCGGGCCTCTGATCCTGTTTTCTGACTTTGACAAAGTCCAGCCAGCCTCTTGTCTCGGTGGTTTGGCTTGGGTTTCTAACTCCCGGGCTCCCCAGAGGCAGCGCACACAAAACATAAAAAGCGCCGAAGTGAGTTCACTGACCGCCGCCTTTTCCGTTTTTGGCAGACACCGTTTCCTCTGACCTGGTGAGGAAGAGCCAGTCTGACTCTCAGATATCAAATCAAAATTCCTCGATTCAGTTTCACAGACATTAAAGCTCCACTAAATCAGATCTGGAGACTTCTCCTGTTCTGCGTTCAGCTGATCTGTTTTTAAACAACCTTTTTTCACCTTTTCATTTTCTCAGACATTGACTGTGTTTGCATGTAACAATTTGCATTTAAGAAAAATGTAATAATTTAAAAAAAATGTCCGTCCTTAACTTTTATTGTCTGTTTTATCTAGTTGAGTAATTCACCACTCAACATTACAGTCATAGCTTGCTATCCAAGGTGAGGCATGGTTAGGGGAAAGGCAAGGGAGTGTAGAGGAGAGAAAAAGGTGGGGAAAGAGAGGGTAAGGAATTAAAAAAGACTATTGAGACTCACCTCGTGATGTTGCTCGTGTTCTCCGTTAGCCAGTTACCACAGAGGTGGATTTTCCTGACCTCTGACACTGGGCGAGACTCTCTAGAAACCACTCAGGTATTCTCAGGGGATCCATTCTTGATCCCATAATATGATTAAAGACATAGGTAGGTAGCTCACATCGCCCTCTCCCTGCAAAGGCCCTGCCCTTTGCACTCATTACTATTGGTTGCTTGTGATGTTGGTGATCTGGGAATTGAAGGTTCAACTGTGTTCAAATGTAAATGTACTATACATGAATGTAAAAATACATTCGGTAGCCTGCCCTGTAGTCTTGTGCATCACCAACATCATCATCATCAGATGAGGCTGTTGCAGCACTCAGGCCCAGATTCATTCAAGGTTTGTGTCACCAAAATGACCAAATCAGAATGCAACACTATTCATTAACCGTGCGCCAATCGGTGGAACGCAAGCCAGATAGTGCTGGTCAAAAAACAAAACCTCTTTGCACCTGTCATGTGTTTATGGAAAATGTATGGAAATATTATCATTTGGCCCACGAAATGATAAGAGGCCATGCAAATCACTTTGCAACACCGACTCCCCCTGAATGATTGTAGTGCGTATACCATTTGAAAGGTGGCGCACAGAGTTTGGTCGTTCAGAGCGGCTGCTAACATCGCTGCAAGATGTCAGACAAGCGAGAGGGAGAGGGTTTTCCATCCTCGAAACTCCGATCAGATCAGACAGCGCTCCAATTATAAAGGGGCTTTAGGGCACAAGAGTGCCAGCTCCGGTGGTTTAGTCCTGCAGCTGAAGCACACAAGTTGGGCCTGCAGTTGGTGATGGAGGGGGTGGGGGGGGGGGGTATTTGCTTCTGTGGTGCTTTTTTCGAGGGTGTGTTTGTGCCACCACTTCATTTGAATGGATTTCTTAGTGAAGAAGATGAAAACTGCCCTTAGCTGAAGCAACGGAGGCACAAAAATGCACACAACACCCTCACAACACAATCTTAGTGGATCTGGCTCTCAGTGTTTTAGGGTTTGTACTATTTCTATAGAATTAGAATGAATAGAATGATTGTCATCAATTGTCAAATAAAAACGGCTGGTACACTAAAGGTTGCTGCGCCAGAACCTTTTCGTTTTCAACTTCATTCGTGTTTAACAGTCTAATGCTGTTGAGACTCATGAAACAGTCCACTCATAAAGCGAGTGTGCTTTCCATGAGCAATTGATCAAAGTTGTACAGACGCCATGTTGAGTCCACTGAAGGAGAATGCCAGTTGAATTCTATGCTGTTTTTTCCTACTTTTCCTGACTGCTGCTATCTCTCAACCCAGGAGTGCATAGTGGATGAGGACTGCGGTGACTTGAGATATTGCCTGTATGAAATTGAGAACTCCAAGTGCCTTCCCTGCATCCCAACGGATATGGTGGGTGGGCAGTTAGCGTTGTCGTTTGTGATTCTTGTTGTATTACAACTAAAGGTGCTACTCTTTAAATGTCGATATATCATTTTCAAATGAATTGTGATACCGTGGTGTAATTACCGTAAACAAATGAGACCGTGGAGACGATTGGTGGCCCCTCTTTCTCACGCCAGTGGTATTGTCAGTGTTAGTGCTTCTCCGAATGAAGACCACATTTCCCATAAACCCTGTTGCCTCCTGTCACAAAGGATGTTGGTACGTGTCTCCCCCTCCCTGGTGATTTTTTTCTCCATCGTTCTTTCACTCCTTCCACCATCTTACATTGCAAGAAACTGAAAACCGTAGCTTGGGCCGTGTTGGAAGAACAGCGCCCTCTTCCTGTTTTGTGCCATAAAGCAATCCAGCAGATTTCCCACCAATTCCGAGCGTACAGACTGGTAGAGGCTGTCAATCTTCTCAGCGATGGTCTTTGTTTACCTTAATTATACTAATATAATTATATATACTAATGTGTGTGTGTGTCCACTCAGCCCTGCACTAAGGATGAAGAGTGTTGCTCAGATGAAATGTGTGTGTGGGGCCAGTGTACGGTCAACGCCACCAGGGGAACGGAGGGAACCATCTGTCAGTTCCAAAGCGACTGCAGGTCGGACCTCTGCTGCGCCTTCCAACGAGGTGAGCTTCAACAGAAACAACAGGCCGGCCAGTAGAGACCGATAGACCTGCTTAACCCTGCCTCAGTTAAGGCGAGATTTCACAACGGTGAGGTCAAACACACACTGAGTAGAGTCGAGTAGTTAGCATGAGCAGCGATCGCCACCGTGGCTGAACAGACAAAAGAAAACAGCGCCACCTACAGAAACAGAAAATCCAAGGAGAAAGACGTCACAGTACTGGACACACTGTTTGATTGACAGGTGATCTCTGGGAAGGGAAGTGAAGAAACACCACAGTGAGGCTGAGAGACAAAGATGGAGACTAAATGAACAAAAAAATGAGGATCTCACTGATTTCCACTAAGAAGTTCCACATAAAGAAGTTAATTCGGGTGATTTATACCCTCCTCGTCCTTCCCGGCCTGAAATGTCTCCCCCACACCGTTTTCATTATCTCTCTCCACTTATTATTTCCTTTGTCTCCCCTCTGCTCCCCATCATGCCCATCCTTCTCCCCCTCCTTCCTCTTTCTTCTCCCTCTGCTCTGCTCCTTCCTCCAGAGCTGTTGTTTCCGGTGTGTAACCCCAGACCAGAGAAGGGGGAGTCCTGTCTGAGCCACCCCAACCTGCTGATGGACATGCTGGCCTGGGACCAGGAGGGTCCTCGTGACCATTGCCCCTGTGCCACCGGCCTGCAGTGCCAACCGCATGGGTGAGAGAAGAATCATTTATACATCATTCACTTGCAGAATGGATTTTGCCAACATTATAAGACATATATATATATATATATATATATGTCATAATAAAACATTATGACATAAATTCATACTGTACACTCACATTGAGTGGTAAAAAACTGTGTGGAAGAGTGGAACTGAGTGTGACGTACGTAAAATGAGCATATGGTCTTTTGGTCTTTTACGAAAACACATATAATTGATTGTTCTTTGTATTGGTGGCTGTTGTGATGATCAGGTGATAGTTTACCTGCCCTTTTATTTACCACTTCATCACTGCACAGCACATCCACGGTGATGATGTTATGGTTCTTTCTGAATGTGAGAAGAGGATTGTGGGAGTTGTGTGAAAAATTCACAGATAAGGTGTGAAGATCAACTTTTCGCAATAATGCCTTTATAACTTTTACTTCTTTGCATTAATGAGATACTGCTCAGTAAACAACAGACGTGATTTTTCATTGGTCCTCGACCTTGTCCGAACGCAGATCAAATTGAAGGAGACAAAGAAGAGAGCGGTGGAAGTGGACATTCTTTTCTTTATTGTAAACAGCGGTTCTGTGCAAGAGTGACGCTGCCATGTTGTCTGCCGCAGAGGGTAGCAGGCGGCCAATCACAGCACAGCTGTGGCCGAGGACTTTACAGAAGCCAATAAAATGTATGCACACAGTGTCCCAGCGCAGAGGCCCGCCCCCCCAACCATCGAAAACTAAATGAAACTTGAGTGCAGAGAGCTCGCAGAGTGATTTTGGGGGGGGGGCTGAAGTTTGCTTGCTCCTTCAGGCTGTGTGTGTGTTGGATTTCTGTTTGCAAGCTTGCAATACTGCTCACGGAGACGAAGCTCCCTCTCCAGCGATCACTGTGCAGTGCCTTTTCCTTGTGTGGGCAGCCCCAAGTTCTCACTTATTCTTGCAGGGGTTTTTTTCATACAAATGCCACTGCAGGTGTGGTCATTTTGCCAACAAGTCAGAGTAGGATAACAGGCTTGGGCTGGGCTTCACTAATGCATATTCACTGAGCCCCTATCCATATTTCAATGCAAGTCAATTTATGCAATGAATGTTCTTGAAAATGTTCTTAGGAAACTCCTAGGTTTGAATTAAAATACTTAGTCGTTTTTTTTTTGCTAAATTCTCAGATGTCCTTTTTCCTTACAGGCGCATATCTGTTTGTGGAGAGTAGATGGGCACTTGGAGAAAATCCCTTGAGATGGAGGACTGATCTGCCAGAGAAAGAGCAAGATGGCGTTATTATAAATTACATAACTCTCTCCAGGAGTAATCCTTACTTCCTTACTGGTAACTCACCCAAGAATTCACCAATATTTTAAAGAACAAGATCTTGTCGCAGGACAAGGACTTACTGGTTGCACTGTATTATTTGTGCCATACTAAAATGGTGTTAAACAGCCAATGTCATATAGCTTGATGGAAATGAAAGACGTGTTTAGTTTTGCCTAAAGACCAAGAAAATCACTGTTGAAGTATTATCTGAATAAATTTGTAAACAAACCCTTGTTTTTTTCTCCTTTTTTGCCGAGTGAGTTACAATCACTGCTGCAAAAGGCAGCACTAAACACTAGAGGGCAAAATTGTATGTCTTTTCTGTGTGATCACTCTTCACCACTGAGAAATACCCTCCTCCTCCTCCACACACACGTTGCAATTCAAGGAGATGCAGTAAGAAAACATCCAGGATCTGCCTGATACCCACATGATTGCAGTGCACTATAATACAGGTTGCATTGGTCTCTCTCTTTTTCTCTTTTTCACACACACACACACACACACAGACTACAACTGTGGGAGATCATAACAATGTCTTTGACCAGTGCCCCATTCTGGTTGGATTTGGATACATATGGATATTTGGGGTCGTTGTGGCTCAGTGGTAGAGCATTGTGGTAGAAGTTGTCCATTGATCACAAGGTTGGCGGTTCGATCCCCAGCTCCTCCTGTCCACATGTTGAAGTGTCCTTGGGCACTGAACCCTAAATTGCTCCTGATGGTCAGGCCAGCACCTTGCATGGTAGCTCACTGCTGTGTGTGTGGCTGAATGAGATGCAGAGTATTGTAAAGCACTATATAAATGCAGCCATTTACATAGATATAGTTTCATCCTTTGTTTTTTTCCACAAAGGAAACCAAAATACCCCCTCAACTCCCAAGATGTAATTGGACAATTCTGTGTCAGCAAGAAAAGTCTTGTTCCACTTCAGTAACATCTATATTTCCGGTAGATATGTTAGCCTTTGGATTCATACAACCATCTGCTCACTCTGGAAAAAAATATGAAACAAAATTTCCAACATGGCTGCCAGAGTGTGCGTCACGTCCGGCTACGTCTCCGACGCGGCGGGGTTTGTCTGGCGCGAAGGGGGAAGTAGGCAGGAGTGACACCTCTCGCTTCGCATACTCTCTGCGCGGACCGTCGCGCTGACGTCACGCCGGCTCATTTATCGGCACAGCCCGCCGCTTTCCTGCAGAGTCTCCGCTCTGTCACTCGGCGGTACACGCTGCTCCCACGCAACACCACAGGAACTCGGAAGTTTAAGAGCCGGGTGGAAAACATCTCTTCGTTGACATTTCGGGTACGTATACCCTTCACGTTACACCGAAACGTCCCATCTGCCTCGTGGATATTGAATTTTAACGTAACAAGTGTCGATTTTTATAAAGAAATAACGGAGTGTGCGCGGCAGCGTGCAGGAAGAGATGCGCCAAGAGAGGAGGGAGGGGTTGCTAGCCAGGATTGTACTGTTATTCGAGGGTTTAACAGGTATAGGGAGTGTACGCACCTCATTTTCTTGGCATTTAGACTGTACTCACTCTCCCCCTTCATTACCCCTGAAATATACACGTCAGAGTTGGAGTATGCCGACGGCTACACCCCCTCTAGCTGCCGTTAACTTGAGTCTGGGGAAGCTCCTTTCGCAGCAGCCTAACGTTAATTTTCAACCCACGTCGCCTAACCCGGACAGCTGTGGTTAAACTGTGTAAAACATAACTATTTATTCTTATTCGCAGCCTTTTACGCGTAAGAGGCGGCTGTTTTTCGTCCAGTACTTGCTGGACGACTCGCGGCTCCTATTAGCAGCCCTAGCATATGATCCGCTTTCACTGCAAGGCGAAGGGCAGAGCTTCCTCGTACTTGATTTGTGCGTTTCCTAGCTTGTCATAGTCCTGTTAAGACTGGTAACGCCAAACATCTGCGGACATGCGTGTTTAAGCTCTACCTGATGCGCTAATGGCTGGTGACTGTAACA
This sequence comes from Hoplostethus atlanticus, assembly GCA_034670405.1. Lineage (NCBI taxonomy): Eukaryota > Metazoa > Chordata > Actinopteri > Trachichthyiformes > Trachichthyidae > Hoplostethus > Hoplostethus atlanticus. Next base: position 18,097,364 of record JAXDDX010000001.1, read on the forward strand.
GTGGTGGTATTGATGAGAGCCAGCAGTGTGTTATCAGAATCACGGGATCCATTGCCTTCCCTTCGTCTGTGTTGCCTGTTCATATGTGGGTTTTTTTCTTCCCTCATTCACGTGACAAATATCTGCTTTGCTCAAATGCTCTTCAAATAGGAGGGTAAATCAGAAGATTTCATAGTTGACGTGTTTCTTATTGCAGTAAAGCATCGGCAATTTTGAGGTAATGGGGAAATGGTGCCCTCGCGAGGTTAAAGAATCAGCAAATGGGAGAAAATGGGAGCGACTTAGTGGGCTATAAGGAACAACAAGTGTGAAGGAAAAAGTGTGCTGTTGCGAGTAGGGTCCAGCTGCAGCCCCAGAGACCCTGGCGTGACAAGCCTGTGGCATGAAGGATGCGCCCCTCGCGTGACGGAAGTAGGAATAACAAAGATATCCTTTGCAAAAATAAAACATTTTTTTTTATCAGTCTTGGTTTGTAATTGTTATGGAATTCTAACAGTCAGTTACTTATTGAGCAAGGTTTATTATTATACACAAACAGCTTTGAAGTTCCAAAAAAACCCCCCCAAAAAAACCCAAAGGAATATTCCATTGTCTTCTACAGCCCAGGAATGTTGTCTCACTATTAATGAACTCTGGCGATCTTAAGTAAACCTTGAAAACTGTAGGAACACCGTTTTGTACTTAAAAAGATTTATAAGAAATGTGAATAAGTTTAATTAATTACTAATACATATTACATTAATAATAAAATAAAGAAAGTATCATTGGACATGCTACAAAGGAATTACCATGTAAAGCATTTATTAGAAAGATTAAATGTAAAGAGGCTGTAGAAATTAAAATTTTAAAGCAAAAGAAACCATCATCCATCTCTTATCCAGTGTGTCCTTTTGAACAGATGTAGGCCTATCTAATTTTCTGACTAAAAAAATTGGGACGTCTGCAAAAATGTAGCTGTTTGATAAAATTAAATATTTCCAAGAAGTTAATGTTAATAAGTTTGACCATACAACTATTCATGGGTCATTCTACCAAAAGAGGGCATTTTGCCATTTTCCCAAGTTGATTCTTAAAATCTTTTTTTGTGCGATCTAGACTCAAAGTGATTAAAGGACATCTTTATTACTTTATATCTGTGTATATCCATGTGTATGTTGCAACAATCGTCCAGCTCATTTTTAAGTAAATATTATGAATATGGCTGAAAATCATCCCAATTTTTAGATTGATTGTCGCACACATAACAATAGGTAAACGCATAATTTGATTTCAAATGCACAAATACATTTTAGATTATTTACAAGTAACAAGTTGACAACAGTAACTTGGTTGATGGGTCAACATAAGTGCAATAACATTGTTTTTTTTATAGTACAGTTGGAAATAATATTGGTTTCTTTCAATTCAATATGACTAATGATTCAAATATATTTGGTACAAATTTAAGCCTTTTTGGGAAGTTTTAAACAGGACCTTAGGTAAAACAGCACAAGGGGGGGGAAAAGGAAAATAAGAGCTTTTATTTCAAACATGCTCAAACAGATGTGTTTATCTGCGTTATTGGAGCTTATATTGTGTGTTACAAACTGTAGCTATACACTATCTTCGTGAATTTAAACAGCAGCATCATTTTAGGTTTTATTAAAAAAAAATGAAACTGCAATGGCTAAATAAGAAGTTTGTAAATTAAGTTTGTTGGAAAAAAAAACCACCCTGGAGAAGCATGCAAGAGGTGGTTGGCACCATGAACCAATAAGACCCTGGGGAAGTGTCACGTGACACAGAAGTGATTCCGCCATCTCCGTCACGCAAGGGGCTTGTCTCCGGGCCTGCAGCTGGATACTATTGGATGTTGCTGGTGTATCATGACCCTAGAATAGAGTAATACCATTTGAGCAAGTAATGAAGCCCAAACCCATCCAGTGTCACATCTTGCGTAACCCCCACGGTTAGACCTGATCTCCAAGTCAGTACAAGTCTAAGAAGCTACAATACCTTCAGCAGGTATTGGCATTACAAACTGGAGGGAAAATAAGCAGGTTGTCAGCTTGTTGTTGCATGTGCTAGTACAGCACAACCTGGAGTAGGATAATGACCAAGTCTTGTATGTTTTTGTTTTAATTGAAAGACTTAAGTGAATCTGGCTTGTGAAAAAGACTCCAATATTTATAAGATGAAGGTGTTAAAGCTCATTAAAGGATAAATGTTTTCCCTCAACTTGGAGGATCACAATCTCCAGAATCCTCTGCTGAGGCTTTTTTTCGATTGTCAAACCTCAAGATACCTCATCAATCATTATAACTAAACCTTTTAATTTATCCACGGGAACATAAGTGCCCAATCCATGGATTATAATGTGTGTAGTGCGTCTGTGGATGAATTATTCAGCGTTAAGATGGGGCATCAGGGATCAACTTGCTGCCTGTCTGGTTACTGTAGAGTACAGTAGCCTGTGCAGACACTTGACCAAGGGCCAAAGCAGGTCCTAGTTGGATCAGGCCTAGATTACGGGTCAAGCTCAATTTGTTAGCATGCATGCAAGACTAGATTTTCTTTTTCCGTTCTTGGCCCATCAGCTTTCAAGGACATCCAAAAGGGAGGGTGCCAGGTGCTCTCTCAAGGGAAAGACTGCAAGCGGAAAAACTGCTTTTACCTGTTTTACCCTCTGTCCCAGTGCTGCATTGTTCAGTCTGAAGTGCACACAAATGCACTCCCTAAAGCAGGATGTTGGGTTGCACTACGCCAGGAGTTCTTAAACTTTTCAGAACAAGATCCAACTGAGAAGTTTAGCCTCTCATCTTGGACCCTGGGTTCATTCAACACACTAGTCACATGTGGGGACACTTCAGAAGTAGGGTCATAGTTCTGATCAGTAGGTCTGCATGGTGCATGTTAAACCCTTTCCAAACCAATTTTTACAGTAATTTCTGAAAATGACAAGGCTGCAGAAAGAAGCCTCGGCCTCGACAGAGTCACATAAAAAAAATAATGCCGATTGCCAATTTGCAATGCTTCCTGTTCAGTAAGCTAATGTTGCCCTCCAGCTGATAACATTCCTGTGACGAGGATGAAGACTTGGGCATTATTACATACCAAGTTAAGTCTATTTATACAGCCCTTTATCGCAAACAAGGCTCAAAGGACTTTACAGGCCTAACCAGGACAATCACATTTATGACACAGTTATCAATCAAATTATGTTTACAGAATATGATCAGAACAAAAGCATTGGTATAGCAAGTACTTTTATTTAGTCAGAGTTTTTTGAAGCCAAAATACACTCACCTAGGCTTAAATGTTTCATCTTTTGAGCAGACAGAGATGCTCTCAGGCCTCATCAGTATTGGGGTCCATACCTGCAGCCTCACTGTCCTTCTAGTTGCTTGCACATGAGAGAGGTTTTTCTAGACATTTGTTTAGCAACCTCTCACACATGGATGCAAAGCGGTCGGCCAGACGACAAACGCCTGAAACGTATGAAGTGTGTGTATATGGCTCTGTCACTCTGTTCTTTGTCTGGTCTGGAATGCACAGCGGAGGCGTGGGGTTTTTTTGAAAAGAGGCGGGTGGACAATCTGTAAACACAGAAACGTGGATCTCAACAAGCACACGCTCTTTGCCATTGTCGTTCACAGACAAAAGGAAAAAAACTCAAGGCTGTGGGTGCATAACATGCATTCACTGAGAAATGCATGGGGAGAACCACCATCACCACCTCGGCCCTAGAGCTGCAGCTTGGTCCAGTGAACGGTTCCAGCAGTACTTAAGACCGAGGCTGGTCCCATACAGCCCCATAAAGAATACACTTATTGACAGATACAGCTCTCTGTCTGCTCCCTAAATGCATGAAATTGGCATTTCTTCTTTAGAAATCTGTGTACACACAGAATAGGACTTATCTGTACAGTCTTTTCATCAGATTTATAAACCCTGGGTACATGTGGTTTTCCCCCGATAAATCTCAATTATCCTGAAATTGTGCGCACATGCCATGGCTGTGCTCACAGTTTACCATAAATGGATTTCAACACGCCCCCAATTAGCCTGGTTTTCACATAAATGATCCACCTGCCCAGATGCAACTTAGTATGTCGCCCAGTTTGGATCTTATTTTAAGGAATTGGGATATGTCATCGCACTTTCAATGGGGGAGGGGGGGGGGGTTGTGGGTGTGTGTAAAATGTAGCCTACTTTCATGAACAGATTCTGACTATGAAGACCCTGGTGCCTTCAGGGGCTTGGGGGGGGAAGAATGGAGTGACAGTTTAACAACCTGTTAATTGGTCACATGTGAAGGTGTAAGCTATTCTTACTCTCCAACTTCTATTTACTCAAGAGGGAACAAAAGTAAGGCTTATCTAAAAAAGGTTAACCACTCACTCACCATTATGTAGTCATAGTGAACGTTTTTAAAATCATAGACATCCTAACATAATTTAGTGAAAGGGGAAAAAAAATGTCAATGACTCATAAGACGCATAATGTGTGTACCGGTACGCACATTCTCACTTCCCATTCAAGTTCTGAATCCTGTATGGAAAGTGAGTGGTGTACACACACTTTTTGTGTCTACGCATCGTTTTTGCATTTGGCCCCTGGTACCGACAGATCGACCTGTTGTTGTTGTTTTTACCTCCTGGGGCCTTTTAGTTTTGAATGCTGCGTAGATTCAAAACTAAAAGTCTGCAGGCACAAAGTGAAAATGCAAACACTTTCTTTTCATCTGATTTAACACCCCCAAAAAAAAACACCTTATGACTGTCATGCGTACTCATCATTTTTCCTGTTATAAATTACAATCATTGTGAAATGAGGCACATGTAGGCAAGCCATATGCCCATTCCTGTAATGAGGGATGGATGGATGTCGAAAAAAGACTATTGTGCACATTAGTATCTTGCATTGTGTATTTCATTCATTCCTGAGCAGAAATGGAAAAAGCAATGGGGGTGGGCAGACACCAAAAAGAAGCACAATTTGCCTGACTGCAAGCTTGACTGACTGCAGTCACGCCTGTTTACACAGTGATACACTGCTACACCCAAAGTCACATAATGCAATCCATTCTACAATGCTGCAAAAACTTGAGCAAATAGTTTAATTTTGAAAGCTCTTATCAGAGAAAAATAATTGTAAAGTGCATTATTCTTCTTTTTCTAATGATGAGGCCAGTCCTATTCACTTACCATGCTCTTTTGAATGTTGCATCACACAGATGCATCTGAACTCTGTTTACCTTAGCTCAGAATCTGCACCTACCTCAGGGTCAGACTCCCTTTGGCTTTCTTCCTCCTCTCGAGGCCTTTTCCTTGTAAAGTACCTGTCAATGCTCATCTGAGGTAACAAACGTTCAGTGCACAGGAGAAAGTTCATATCAGCTTTTTGTCAGACTGCCCCCTTGTTTATCAGGTGATGTCTGTCTCACAAGCGGAACAGGAAAATGGCATGTGGTTCAGTGTGTTTACACGCAACAGCTAAGTGAGATTAGTCTCTGGTGTGACAGAACATAACACCTCTTAGGCGCAGAGGTTGATTTCAATGACCAACTTTATTTTGTGGCTGCCAATATTGTGGTAGTGTGCCACCGATGAGCCTATGGATGGGAAACCCTGTAACTGCTACTGCAGCTGGCTGCTGTTGGGCCTCTGGCTCACAGTCGTCATTGGGCCCAATGTGCTCAGTCGAAAGGAACTTCATTTTTCAATGCCAACTTGTGCAGGACCATGCACACCTTGATTTTGCAGATCTTCTCCGTCGGGTACAATAGTTAACCACCCGTAGCATCTAGACCTAGCTGTCTCCCCTTAAGCAGACCAGTGCTGCACCCTACCCCAGAATGAAGGAGGATGTGAACCAAATTTTAGTGCGCCTGCTGTCTGTCGCTGGGGATTTACAAAGGGGATTGGCAAAGGGTTCAGTTGACTGTTACCTAGGGGTGTAAATTAGTGATGCACTAAGTGTGTGTGTGTGTGTGTCCTTTCATCTAGCCTAGCACAGAGTGCTATGCTATGATAATGTCTGCGGTGTGGGATTTCTACAAACAAACTAAATGGCAATTTGTAACACATGTAGTGTACATATTTTCCATGGAAGAAGTACCCTTAAAAACTGCACACATAGCATTTCTGAAAATGCTATGTGCATTTCTGCATTTCTGAAAATGCTATGTGCTAAACCAGCAACTCCCAGCCATACCCAGTAGAAGACATGGGACTTTAACGGTTGCTATTTGACGTTCATCTCATTAAACACACATCCACTCTTGTAGAATATCCCGTCTATGAACTTCACTTGAACATTTGGAGCTCAGATGTCAGTCCTACGTCAACGTTAAGTTTAACTGCAAAGTGGATTGATGAGAATATCCAATTGCAGCAGGCTGTCCTGCACTCACAAGAATTTACTGGCTCACACATAGCAGCAGCCATCACGCTGGCATTTGAGAATGTGCTCCCAAACTAGGACATCCCGAAAACCAAAGTGCACGTAGTTGTGAGAGACGATGCCAAAAACATGGCAGAAGCAATGCGGCCCATTCTGTTTGGGCTGTATGGCACATCTGCTCCAGCTAGCTGTGCAGCAGGGTGTTTTCACAGGGCAGCACAAACAATGTTGTGGCAATTGGGAGAAAAATGGTTGGGCATTTCAAACATACTCTGCTGGCATACTCCTGTCTTAGAGCTCTTCAAGAACTGTCACGCCCAGTGGAAAGGCTGCAGCAGGATGTTGTTGTTGTTGTTGTTGTAGTAGTAGTAGTAGTAGTAGTAGTAGTAGTAGTAGTAGTAGTACATATAATGTTAAGCCTTGTCCAGCATAAATGGGCGCTTGGTGTGTATACTGTCGAGTTTGAGTTGCAAATCAGTGACGTCTCATCAAAAACATGTTCACAAGCCTTTCACTATTTGAAGAACTGACAAGGCAAATGAGGAAGCAGCACAGTGCACAGAACACGCGATCCCTCTAGGGCTGCAGAAGGGGCAAGCTTGTTATTGTCAATGTAGGAATGTCTTCAGGAAAGCCAGAGAGAAGAACCCAACACGGTGAAGCATTCATCTGTGCAGATTCACAGCTGTAAAACCAGATTCCCACAGAATACAAGTGCACTGCAGCACTGACAAGAAAATAGACCAGGTCCCAGAGTTGGCTGAACTTGGAAGAAGTTACATCTCTGCACAGTCAGCGAACACTTGTTTAGTGCTGCGTCTCATGTCGTGGCTCAGAAAAGAAACCACATTTCTTGTGCTGCGGTTGAAATGCTGCTCTGTGTCAAAACAAATCTCACGCTCTTCATAGAAGCCATATCAGTAACTGACTTCATGCTTTAGCTAAACCGTGTTAGGCTATAGTAGGGACCCTATGAAATCCGTTTTATCTTTTCCTGTTTTCGGATTTGAATTTTCCTGTTTTCGGATTTCTCGGATTTAATGTTTTTTCCTTCGGGTTTAACAAAAAAAAACTACAAAATTATGTTTTTAACTAACTTTAATAACAGTACATCTGCAAACAGTTTTTTAAATTTGTTTAGATTTTTTTATTTTTTTTATTTGTTCAATTCAGTTCAGTGCAGTTCAACTGCCAGTGCAGTGCAATAACTCTATAATAATTCAATAGTTAAATAATAAAAAATAATAATTTGTTTAAAATAAATCAGAAAAACTGTCAAATGTAATTTCTTTCAAAGGGATGTCCTTTAAAAGTTCATGCTTCTCCCCATCTCTGGCTGACATCACCATTGTGATACATGATGGTTAGGCGCTTTGTGTTTTCCTCAGTGAGGGATTCTCTTTTGTCGGTCAGCAGCGTTTTGTACTTGCTGAAGCTTCTCTCTGTATCGCCGTATGGCTTGCGTGGCCGCGGCAGCCGCTGCTCCCGCTACCCCGCTAAACCCTCAGGTGCACTACCCGGCTGACTATACCCCTCTCCACCAGCTGCTCTGCCACACAAGCTTTGATCTCTACCTTACGTGCGTTTAAAGGAATAGAGATGTCAAACAAACTAGCGATCAACAACAGATCCGCCTTTGTGCATCTATCTAATTTATCAAGGGTGGGATTTTGTGCAAACACATCCATATTAAATTACATTTCAGACATCTTATACCACCACACAAAGAAAAACTGCCAACCAAAGACAAAAGATAACCAAACCTTCCCAGCATCGGTGATCACAGGAAAAAGAGCGGATGAGCTCCCAATTTATGTGACGTCCCGGTCTAGGAGTCGGGGAGCGCAACATAAAGTAGAAACCAAGAACGTAAATAAGTGCAAAAGTGAGCAGTTTATTTATACACAATGAAAATACGGCTGGCCGTAACAATGTTTGAAGCAAAAAACATCTTTGAAGCCAAATTCCGCGCCATCCCACGATAATTCAGAATTCCGTGTTAATGTCTCAATTCCGTGAAATCCTCCACGATATCAGAGCCTGATTGTATTTTTGCTACTCTGAACATAGCCTGTTTTTTTTTGTTTTTTTTTAACAGTTACTGCAGACTATATTTAGTGTAACTGGATTGGTTTAATACAAGTGCAGAGTTACTCTTCATAATGGCACTAAATGAGTTCGCTTGAAGAACAATTACACTTTCAGTTAATTTGTTGCTTCAGTCTGTGGTGTTGAGTGACCTTTTTACTTTCGACTGGCAACATGTTATTTTTTACAAACTCGAAGTTAACAGAATGATGCATAACCAGGACTTTTGTCGGAAAAGAACAAATATAACTTCAGTTCATTTCTTACTAGAAATGGCATTTTGTGACATTTTACTCAAGTGAACAACAGACTAACATTCACCAGAACAAATTAATTTGTTAATTTGTCGTTTAATTTACAGGACTGAGTCTTTACTTGTTCCGGGGGGTTTTATGCCCAACACTCAACCCACTTGATGATTTGAAGATAATCATGCCTGGAAAAACTTTTGTACACGTTTGTCTTTCAGGTATTGAGTGGGGGAAAATTGGATATCTGCCTCAATGAAACAAATCTGTGCTTCCCTAGTGTAAATGAATGCATTTGACAGCGTTAAGATCAACCATGTGCCATCGAGGCTCAAAGCTAAGCAGGTTTTCATCACAACCAAATGGAGGAACTGATCGGCGATAGGCTGATAGGCTAGCGCAGTGATTGGTTGGAAGGCAAACTCGGGCCTTGATGGCACAGATGACTCGCAAAATCTACACTCTTCAAAGGTCGCAATGCAAACTAGGTCCTACCAAGAAGCCATCCGTTTGCTCCAATGTCCTCCAGCAGTGGCAGAGCAGCTTTTATGACATTAACAATCTAGAACAAATTCGCTCTCCAAGAAAAGTGTGTGTGTGAGAGACAGTGTATGTGTGTTGCCCATGATTTGAGTCTGGTAATGTGTAGCCTTTGTGAGCCAATTAGTCTTGAGCAAACCAGACCATTGTATCACCTCTCTTGTCTAAAAACAAGGTATTATTATACCTACTATATAGCTGCTTAAATTATTTTTATATTGTCATTAAATTAACCCAGTTGGACAATTTTTGAAGGTTGGTAAAAGGGGATTTTCTTGTTTTTATTATCATTATTTAGTTTTTGTTTTCCTCGTCTCTGCCCTCCAGCCAGTGTGCAGCTTGGCTGTAGTCACCGCCTGGGTCTGACGGGCTTACAGCTGGAGCTTGGGACTTGGCACAGGTTGTGATGCAGCAAACAGTACATCTGCAGCATTGGCCAGAGACTGAGTGGCATTCAGGGAGAGTTGGGACAGTACAGGGGGTGGGGAGTTTTCCCTCACTCCAATCCATGGGAGCCAGAGAACCAGAACAGCCAAAGTTATAGCAACAAAGGAAACTGGGTTAAAGTCCACCGAGCTTCCCACTGAATCCATGTTTTATATGGTATTTGGTTGTTTTTTAGTGAGCTGCTGTGTAGACAGACAGGAAGTCCAGTTGTCATGTATTTATTCAGACTGGTGGTAATGAGGCACGGCCTGCATTTCAAAACATCCTGTTAGCCAAACGCACAGAAGCAGAAGCTAGAACAGAAGCTATACAACATGGCGTGAAAAGGGAATGGAGTACAACCGAAAGAAGAAGGGAATGCCTCCTTTTTTTGCTTCTAGTGTCACCAGTTTGTGAATAGAAGACCTTTTAGTTATCAACACAGTACATTAGGCTTAATCCCTGGTCTGATCTTTGGCAAAGCTGAATAACGGGTTCAACTGTCAACCCAAGGGACACAAACAAACATGGTATAATTACAGAATGAGCCTGTTGCATTGTTCTTGTTTTGTCTTGGTTGAAAAGGTCAGACATGGATGTAAAATAAAGGCCATCTAACTTTAAAATCCTACATTGGCAGCAGCACACGCGCCTCGCTCTGCTCTATGCTTTTAGAATAGCCGCTTTAAACCTTTTAACATCAGGGAATTTTTTTTATTTATTTTTTTACGTCTATTCTTGGTGCCTGGAAGTCAGCAAGTGAACTAAAAGTAAACTATTATTCCTTTTATTTCTTCTATTCTCCATGAGCAGAGGACAGCCAGCACAGCACAGCACAGCCTGTTTTATCTCACCCCTGTTACTACTACTACTACTACTACTACTACTACTACTACTTTGGATACCAGCAAAATGAAGACCTGCACGGATTGCATGAAACTAACGCAAGAGATCGATGAGCTCAAGAAGAGAATCAACACACTGTACTATATTAGAGATGCTGAGAAAATGAGACTCTTCTCTAATAGACGGACACCCTAGCCCACAAGCCAGGCTAGCCGTGGCTAATGACTAACTAATGACCAATGAACAACCGAACCTATCCATTCATCTGTGACTGCAACCAACGCCACACCTTGGCTCAACCCAAATGTGGGGGAAACGGCCCCGGGGGGGTTTTCTACCTGTTGTACTATTATTATATTATAGTATTATTTTATTTGTATTGTTCTAAAGCACTTTGTGTCTGAAAAGCGCTATACAAATAGTGACTTAGATTGTCAAGAATAAAAAAAACAACAGAAAACTGATTGTTGGTTTGAAATGGACTCACCTACCGTGTTTCCTTTGGACTGCTCGGGAGCCCCGTGGAAGCTTTTCAGCTTGCCTATAAACACTTGACATTGACTAGCTCCTACAGTTTCACTATTCCAGTGCTTCCCAAAGTGTGTCTTATCACCCCATTTATCAAGAAGGATCTGCATCAGGCGGTCGGAAATGTGATTAGAGAAGGAATGTAAGGGTCATAGTCAGGACGAAGAGTAGAACAGCAGCGTGCAGACCCGATCCTTTATTTTCTTTTTTCTTTATTTTTAAAGCGAGGGTAAGGATATGGTGGCCATTGAGACCTGTTGGGCTCGTGCTCAAAAAGTCTTCAGTTCAATATGTCGGCGCTAGGTTTTCTAGTCTGTTTCAGTGAAGCTGTTCTGTTTTTTCAGGCTTCTTGTAAAGATAAGCACTGTAATATCGTGATTGGAGTTGTCAGTCATGAGAGCAGCAGAGATAAGACTTATCACCTGAGTTAATGATTAGACCGGTTATCTCCGTGAATAGCCCGGTTATCAACCCCACGGTGTCAATCGACTTAAACGGCAACATGAGCCAACTGATAAGACCGGACTGAAGAGGGACTCGACACAGCGCAACTGTTTGAAACACTTTTTGTGAACTGGCTATTTGTTATAAGTCTGTCTGTTGTACCTGGACCTCAAGTATTTCTATTTTCCAGCCTTATGTGTAGATGGACAGTCTTATGTGGTTATGGAGTGTGTTTATTTAAAGTGTGTCTACACATCTTTGTGGTGCCGTCTACATACTATTGGGAAAGGTTGACTTCAATATTTTTTTTCTGCCTGCAACATTAAAGTACATTGAGATGAGCTGTAGCTCTTTTGTCTGAACTAATCTTTCAAATAAGACCGGTCCGACAACCTATTACAATCCCTCCAATGTTGCAGTCTGCACAAGGCTTTACTTCCTGTAAAGTGCAAGCTGGACTTCATTAAAAGTGGTTCTTCACTCTTAATGAATTTCAGTTCAGTGTAGCTTTACCCCTCCACATGGCAAACTCTTCTCGCAGCATTTCAGCTTAATACTCATTCTCATCTGTCCTTTTGTCTCATGCAGGTGGAGTGGTGCTGAGGAGGGTTTGACGTCGCCATGGTGAACATCCCAGAATACTATGCGGGGAAGAGTGTGCTGATCACGGGCGCGACTGGCTTCATGGGCAAGGTGTAGTAGTCGTAGTCGTAGTCGTAGTCGTAGTAATCCTCCTCGCCCATTGTTGGGCTTTATCATCAGATGTTTTTTTTCTCTCTCGCTCACCGAACAAAGCAGGAAGATTGGACATTAAAATGTTCACATAAGACATTCATAATGTAGTTGGGCAGCCTGTTTTAATTATGAACCCATTCATATCTGAATAATTACTTCCTACTACTTCTATCTTACATAAGCAACTAGATTTTTTTTTAGTGAGTGCAATATTTTTTGCACTGTAAACCTGGTTGTGGCATTCACTTTAATATAGTTGGCGTTAAAGCCTACTGTCCAATCTGAGCAATTTCAAGCATTTGCAATATTTTGAAAAGTGGGTATTATGGCATGTTAGGCATGCCGTAATGAACTTCTGAACAAGCACATCATTTGGGGTTTCTCAGCTTAACAGCAGACAAACGAGTCTTTCCCCTTGTGGGCAACGTTGATAAATGTGGTAAAAACATTTTCACATGGCTGTACTTTTACAGCATTTCACCACCAAACACAGCAGCCATTGTTTGGCAACAAGCTGTTTCACAAATGCGATGCTGCGGAGGAGTTGTGGCGTCATTCTGCTCTTGAACTACACCCAATTTTCCAGTGACATGACAAACCAGTTTACTTGCACCAGTTCCACCAGTAACCCAAGTCAGGTTACAGTGATGTTGGTTGAAAAGTCAAAATACGAAAGAGAAGATGACTTATTATTATTATTATTATTATTATTATTGTTATTGGCCTCATCAGACTAGCTTTCCAAGTTTGGTTTGGGACAGACTAAGTCCCATTGCCTGAGTTTTGGCCATCCAACAGCATTCAGCCTGTGGTACACTTGATGAATGTGTGGGTCATTGCAAGCAATCTCACCGCGTATTCACCCATTCCATCCAGGTGCTTCTGGAGAAGCTGCTGAGGTCCTGCCCTGAAGTCAAAGCTGTCTATGTGATGGTCAGACCGAAAGCCGGCCAGAGCCCTCAGGTCCGCATTGCAGATATGATCAACTGCAAGGTGAGTGGAGATTGGAAGGGAAGATGTAATGGCAGTTTGGGTGGTGGAGAGGAGGAAGTGGGGAGGGGGAAAGAAAAAGGAGTAGTTGCTCAGATATGAAGCAGCGCAGAGACTGCAGTTTGGCACTGCTTTCATCATCAATTTATGGGTGAGGAGGATCAGGAGGAATGACTGAGGGGGAGGAAGGAAGTAGAGAATTGAGATGAATGGTGGGAAGGAAAGGATGAAATGTGAGAGATGAAAGGCCTTCAGCCCTCAACCATGCACTGATATGACCAACTGTAAGTGAAGGAGGGGAGAGACAAAGAGATGGACGAGTTGGTGGAAGGGCCAGAGAGGAATGGATAAGATGGTCAGAAGGCAAAGCCCTCAGGACATATCACTGACATAATAAACTGGAAGAAGAGGGAATGAAATGAGGATGAGAAGGAGGATGTGAATTATGGGGGGGGGGGGCAAGCAAGGATCTACGGAAGGAGGGAGAGACTGGATGATAGGGGGAGAGGAAATGCAATATTAAAGGATGGAAAGTAGAGAAGAGGGAATGGATGCATTCCAGCAGGCCAGAGATGACTACCCATCAAACGCCAGTAAAACTTGGCATGGGTAAATAAATCGTTGAAACATTTGAATGCCTACTGTTATATCATCTTTGGTCTTTTATATTGTTTCTACCTTTGTTCCTGCTGACCACCATACAGTCTCTCTGACTGCGAGCCATTCATCATTATAATCGCTTGCTGAAACGTAAAGTAAAAAACCCACCGCAAAAACATGAACCTTGCATTCCTGGGTTCGTGATGTCAGGTCGATATTTCCAGCGCAGCTACAATGGAGTTTAATAGCAGAACATTTTTCAAGGATCTAAAACCTCGGCGGTAAACGTCAGGTTTTGGTGTCAGCCCCCCAGATTGGATTCTTTTGGACCATTTTGCACCGGTGTAGAAAATCCATTGTAGAAGACGAAGAGATGCCGATTTCCCCACAAACAGGAGCCTCAATAGACCATAATGCACTCTCATGCCGTTACTATCGCTGTCATTATTGCTCTCTCCACCTACATGTAAAACCAGCAGCTCAACCTGCCACAACACGTCTGCACAAACTCCTGGAATGCACTGAACACAGATGGATGATAACTAAAGGTGTTAGAGGATCTGAGAGGTGGAATTTCCCTTTTAATTTTGGACACTGGCTTCCAGAAACACCTGGAACCGTTGACGTTTTTCCATGTGACACAAAACATGGAGACCAAGACAAGAAAGGGACATGGTTTAAATGAGTGAGCATGTTTTTAAGATTTTAAAAAAACCCCAACTATGAATCTGCTCTTGTCTCTTTTATTGAATGCTTCCCACTGATTCTATGGCTAGGATAACATTTCTATGAAAACTCATTTCGGCTGGTAGATTATTCTTCACAGGTTTACCAGCCCTTGGGCCGATAAGGGAAAAAAATCCACTCTCACACTTTAACACTGTTGGAAAAACAGCTATCAGCTATGTGTATTTCTAGGCCTATTTTGTTTGGTGGTGTATTTTTCATATTCCCATGATTAATTGTCCAGACATAGACCACGTGACGTCGCGTCCAGACATTTCCAGCGCAGCTACAGTGGAGTTTGATCACAGAACATGTTTCACCTATCTAAAACATCTGAGGTATCTCATTTTGGACACTGGATTCCAGCAGCAAGACTTGACTGTGCCCCCCAGACAGCTATTTGAGTGTACTTCAAATCTACAAGGGGGTGTGTGTTGGGGGTGTGGCCTTCTTTTGAATGTCTTGCATTTGCCATTATCTGACTACTTTCTCATCAGTGTTTCAACCCACTGGGCCTTCGTCAGCATCATTCAACCCGTTCCTGACTACCCCCCCCCCCCCCCCCCCTTTTTTTTTTTGTGCAGTTGTTTGAAAGATTGCAAGTTGAGCAGCCAGGCTTTGCAGAGAAGATAATTGCAGTAAACGGCGACCTCACACAGCCAGAGCTGAATCTGAGTAAAGCGGACCGGGACACTCTCGCTGAACACGTTAACATTGTCTTCCACTGCGCTGCCACCATCCGCTTTAATGAGCCACTCAAGTGAGTTGTCCATCATTGTCCCTTTTTTTTTGTCTTTCCTGACTTGTTTGACTTGTGTTGCTTTACTTTATTGAAGCTGTCAAGCCAGGAAATAAATGAATGTACTGAAATGAAATGAAAATGTTTCTTCAGGTCCATAAATGCTGACTGAGATTTTCTTTTTTGTTCCCCTAATGTCACTTTTCCCAGTTTCCTGAGCTTGCTGCTGTTTTGTTTTTTTCCTGCACTTTTATAAATTAGAGTACTGGTGTTCAATTTAGAGTTGAGCTATTCCACATTCTCCAGTTAAATTAATGAAAATCGAGATGTTAGTTAAGCCCCATTCGGACGGGATTAGTTTTACAGGGGAACGTGGGTAATAAAACATTTGCATGGCTCCTCGGTAATTTCAGTCATCGATCCTGGACGGGATTAAAATTTACAGATGGAGGAACGTAACTGTCAGGACGTACCCGGATGTTTACGTCACTCGCGCGCCAATAGCTAGCTAGCTTGAGAAAGCGCGACTGGACTTTGAAATGAGACGAATGGAGACGCAAGAGAGGCGTGCAACCCTGGCCCTTATCTCTGTTTGGGGAGAGCCACGATTTCAAAGCCAATTCGAAAATACAATTCATAATCATAAGGTGTGGGAGGCCATTTGGGAGAAGCTATGCGAGCTGTCACCACTTTTGATTGGATGAAGTGCAAAGAACGTATCTCAAATTACCAAGAAGTCTATCCGGACGGTACTAAAATGATCAGTGCACCAGTGAGTTTGCTGAAAAACAGAAGGTACTTGGGGCCGGAATTATTACTGGGGTAGGAGGGAAAAATCACTGACATGGCCGTTCCGGACGGGATTAAAATGACTGAATAGCGCTGTAATAAATTGAATTACCTGACCTCCCCTAGAGAAACTAATCCCGTCCGAATGGGGCTTTAGATTGTGTTTGGGAGTCAGAAAGTCGACTCTAACTCGACTATTGAAAGACAATCCTCGTCTGTGCCATAGGGGTTAATTTTTATATTGAGCTTTTTTTCATTTGATGCCACACCTGCTATCTGTGGCCATTTGGCATCCCTGGTAGGCTTTAAGTTTGAAGTTATGAAATTGGGCAGGCAAAACGGTGGGTATAAATGCCCCACATATGTGACATTTCACCTTCCATCCCGCCTTGCCCCAGAGATGCAATGCAGCTGAACGTCTTGGCCACCCAGAAGATGGTAGCCCTAGCCCACAGGATCAAACACCTGGAGGTCTTCCTCCACGTCTCCACAGCCTACGCCAACTGTGACCGGGAGCTCATTGAGGAAGTCATCTACCCTCCCCCCGTCGACTACCGGAAACTCATCGATACCCTAGAGTAAGTTTGTCTCTAGTGTTACTACACTGTGCAAAGTCAAACTTACCACAAAGACGAATGCGTCCACACCAAGTTACTGGCATTTGCACATTGCCACCACAATGGGTAATATATTTTACCATGACATAAATTCTACAACCTGGTATATAGTCTGCTCACAATCTGCTTAGTTGCTCATGAAACTTTCCAAACTGTCCGGCTTGATGAGCGATGAGCTGCCAGTGGGTGCTAATTAACAAAAAATAAAACTGCCTAACGTGAGCATGTAGAGGTTGAAAAGGCGCGGTCCTAGAATTGAACCTTGGGGGACCCCACAGGTCACATCATTTAGCTCAGATACAAAGTTGCCAAGGGAAACAAAATAGTTCCTGTCTTGTAGATATGACTTGAACCAGTTTAGGACTGTGCCGGATAGTCCAACCCAGTTTTCCAATCTATCTAGCAGTATTGTATGGTCAACAGTATCGAATGCAGCACTGAGATCCAATAGCACCAGGATTGAAATTTTCCCTGAGTCAGTGTTAAGGCGAAATGTCATTAAGAACTTTAATAAGAGCAATTTCAGTGCTGTGAAGGGGCCGAAATCCTGATTGGAAGTTGTCATGGCAACCAGATGAGACTAAAAAAACTGTTAAGTTGTTGGAAGACTAACATTCTCAATAATTTTACCTATAAAAGGTAGATTTGATATTGGCCTGTAGTTGTTAATTACAGAAGCATCTAGGCTCCCCTTTTTTAGCAGAGGTTTAATAACTGCAGTTTTCAAGGCCTCTGGAAAGGTTCCTGATGAGAGAGAGCTGTTAACTATTTGCATTGTGTCTGTCGCCAGGCAGTCAAAAACATTTTTAAGAAAGCTTGTAGGCAGAGCATCAAGGCAGCAGGTGGATGGCCTAAGTTGGCTCACAGTTTCCTTAAGAGATTTGTAGTCAATACCATTAAACTGTCATTCTTAGTATATTCATGGGTGATGGCCTAGCATTTTTGAGAGTTATGGAAGTATTAAAGGCTTTTCTGATGAAGAAGAATGCAAATTCATTGCATTTCTGGGTGGAGAGGAGTTCAGGGGGAATTTGCGTTGGTGGGTTTGTCAGCCTGTTAATGGTTGCAAATAAGCATTTTGCATTATTGATGTTGTTATTAATGATATTGGAGAAAAAGGATTGTCTAGCATTGCTCAGTTCTGTGTTGTATGCCTGAAGTGTCTCTTTGTAGATGAACATGTTAAATGTAATTCTGCAGTTCAAGGGAAGGTGAGCTAATCTTGCTTTAACTGTATTCACTGCTTCTGTTAGGTGGGTTACAGTATTTAGTTAGTGTGTTTTTTAAGATAATAAAAACATTATTTGGTCACTTACTGTCATTACCCAAAACCACTAGTTGTTGTCAACTATTGGTGATAACCAAAAAAAACCTAATTTAGCTTTGGCTAAAGCGGTGGTCATACATCACCATCTAGACAAATCAGATAGTTTGTCTGAATGAGTTTATAAGACAAAACTCCTGTTCATCATCCTTGCCCCTTCTGCCGGCTGAAGCAGAATAAAATCAGTTTTTGAAAGGATTCTCTCTTCCTCCAGATTGCTAGGTGCGCTAAAAGGAAATCACTAGGGATTATCTAGATTAATGTCAGTAATACGCAGGGCCTGCCAGCTGAGCCATGGCAGTACAGTAAATGGCTGCTTAGCACTAATGTTGGAGAGCCTGCCAGCCTCAGCTGTCAAGCTAGATAAGTAAAGCATTAGAAGCCTGTGGATTGAATAGAGCTTAGTAGAAATGATTTTGAGTGATTCTATGTATGTATCTATGTAGTAGCTCTCTAGCTTTTGACGGAAGTTGGATGATGGTGCGGTGCAGACAGGCAGCATGCAGGGTTTGACGATGGATAGTGGCCAGATTTTCCTTGTGGGGAGATACCGGCCTAGTTGAGTACAGAGCTGCTTTAGGTGGGTAGCGACTTTCTCTTCAGGGGAAGTGAGTAAAATGAAGAACTAGTACATAATGGACTGAAACTCATGAAATGTAGTGTCAACTGCCTTCAAATAGATGGTCCAAGTAATTCTAGGCATAAAAGATTCATTTTGGATAACCAGTAACGTTTCTGACCATTGTTGGCATTGCTTGCCTGTAAATTAAGCCTTGCTTTTGCTTCAGTTGTACAATAGAGGTTTTACATTCAGGGCGGTGCAGTGTAGGGCTACAACTAACTATTATTTTGGTAATTGATTTAATCTTATTTGATTAATCAACTAATCTAAAGATTATTTTCCATTTCATTTAATCCCATTAATGAAAATAATGATCCAAAAAACTTAAGATTTGAACTTCAGCTTAATCAAAAATTTTTTTTTTTGTATATCTACCACTTACTGTATAAACAGTTACTCAGTAACTTAAACTCAGTAGGGAAGAGTGGGGTGAGTTGAGTTGAGCCACTTTTTACTTGATGCATCTTTATAGTGAGTGCATGACACTAACTAAGATATGTACATATATTTCAGGATGTTGTGCATCTCTGGAAATCATCACATTAGATCTAAAATAGGAATTTTTGAAAATATGACTTGGCTCAACTTGCCCCAGATGTGAGGGGTAAGTTGAGCATGGGGAGAGAATAAGTTGAGCCACATGGGGGTTAGGGGTGTGAATCTTTGGCTTCACACCGATTCGATTAACGATTCAGTAGTTTTCGATTCAAGGACGATTTTCTTTTTTTGGAACGATTCGATTCAGTAACGTTTTACCAAAATTCTATATCCATGAAATAAACGTGCAATAATGTGAGTGAGACTATCTGTATTCTTCTGAAAGGTGAAAAAATAATCAACAGACAACAGAATTACTTCTTAAACATTTATTCTATAAAAAAAATGTAGTCCTGCATAATATTTTATGCTGAATACAAAAATGTAATTAAACATTGCTCAGCCCTAAGTTATCTTGAACATTTTCGATAGGCTACATGCTGGCAGGGGAGAGAGTGGGTTGGATGGATGGATGGATGGGTGAGGTGAGTGAGTGAGAGGGTGGGTGGCTGGGTAGGTTCTATACATGTACTTCAAAGAGTGACTGCTTCACCTCGTTCTTGACGTCTTCGTACATCTTTGGAATGCATGTGTCACTGAAGAACTGGCGGCTGGGTATCTTGTACCTGGGCTCCAGTGTGTTTACCATTTCTCTGAATCCAGCATTTTCTACTACGCTGTAAGGACGTAAATCAGTGCAAATAAATTTTGCAATCGACGCGGTGATGGCTTTAGCCCGTGGTGTATTTACTCAGAGCGTTTGCTCAAAAAGGTTAGTAGCAACGTTACCAGCGCAGCAGCTACTGAAGCTGACGCTTCTGTCATACCATGTCGCCTTAAAAGGTGGCTGGCTAGATTTGTGGTGTTCCCGTGTTATTTAATTACACTTTTACACATTCGACACACTGCAGACGTTTTGTCAATTTGACCATTTTTCTTTGCAAAGCCAAAATGCTTCCACACTTTGATTTCAGGCTTGCTGGTGGATTAACAATCTCGCTGCCGCTCTCTGCCATGTTTGTTGGTGAAATGCACCAGTAGAGGGAGAGAAAAAACTATTGGCAGTACTTCCTTGCAGGCTGACTAGCTGATGACAGAGTTACGGATTACCGAGCTGCATTTCACAAAAAAATGTGTAAACTAAGTCTTAAAACATTAATCATAATTAAGAATCGCGATTCATTCGTTTTAAAGCATTTATATCGATTATTGGTGAAGCCAAAGCAATTCATTCTATTTATTTATTTTAGCAGATCGATTTAGTTGAATCGGTAGGATTTACAATCGATGCATCGCATGAATCGTTACACTACTAATGGGGGTAAATTGTGCCATTGATTATGTTGAAGTAAAACAGAATATTTTCACCTTATCTAATTCTATATCAAAGCAAGACAACTTCAATACTAACTTCTTAAAGGTTTTATTTAAAGTTTACAACCTCAAAGGCCAATTTTCTTCAACAAGGCCTATTTGATCTTTTCAGAACAAAATCAAGTGCAAAATCGGCTGCAATGCCGCTCACAGAACCGGGCCTATTTGAAACTGTTGAACCAATCACGTCCTAGAAAAGGTTAGAATGTAATTTATATGGTCATCTTCTTATTTATCCTTTATTGAACCATTGCAGTTTACATTGAGATTAACATAACCAATTAAAGCTAAGATTTTGATATAAATAAACAACTAAAAAATTGAAAATGACACTTAAAGTAAATGAAGTGCAAGTAGGATTTCAAAAGTGAAACAAACGACTAATATGATGAAGTCCAAAAAGAACTCCTTCAGGGGAACACAAAATTTCTAAGTTTTTTTAAATTGCGATGTAGAAATGTGAGCATATCGACATGTTCTGGAGGGAGGCTGGCTCTCTCCTTGGAGGCGATGTTCCCAGCTGCTGAGTTGAGGTAGCTGGAATACACAAGTATGATTTGGGTAGTGATGCAAGATTTGGTAACCTTGTCTCATTCAGCTTCCACCTAGACAGGGGATTTTCTGTCTTTAAGAGATGCTGCTTTTTCAGTGCACGATTCACAACCAGCTGTAAGGTGTGGCCTGCGCAGCGGACAAGACGCCCACCCCTTGTTTTTTCCAACATGTTCGCAGCACAATAGCCATTGTCATAAACAATCACTACAAGTCTGCTTGTAGGGATCTCAAATCTTTCCACTGTGCTCAATCCATGCAGCAGTCATCACTTATAAAGTGATGGCAAGTTATGCCTCTGTGGCGACACTAGTCCATGCATCACTTGTGAGGGCAATCTTGTTGTTGGTTGCTTCTATAGCATCTTTAACGCTGTGTAGCTTCATATTTTTGGTCTGTGAGCTTTGTTCTAGAAGGTAAGGTGTGATGGATGGAATGGTTTGACCATCTGTATAAGGCCTCATCCTCAACCATCGATGGCGGACTCCACACGCCTTATTGCTACAAAGAAAGGGGGAAAACATAGAATGCTTTATTAATTATCGCAAGTTGTTTAGCATATTGTCCAGATACAAACTATAATACAGTAAATCTTGTTGAGATATGAAATTATTTTTTCCATTACTGTTCTCTTCTTCCCTAATGATGTGTGTGTGATCCTCTCCTATTGTCTATAGCAGTCGTTCCCAACCTAGACCTCAAGTACCCCCTTTAGCTCCAGCTCTACTCAGGCACACCTGAACCAAGTACAGGCATCACATTTTCATCATACCTTAATTGGTTCAGGTCTGAGTCTGAGTACAAAGGGTACTTGAGGACTGGGTTGGAAACCACAGGGCTCTTCTAAGACTGGCGCACGAATCAGACACATCAACACAACCTAAACACGGATACACATAAGACATGCCCTCACTTCACATTTATATACTAAGGTCTTGTTGAGCAAGTTGTAATTTTGTTTTGAGAGATTGTTTTATTCCGTTTATCACAGTCAAAGCCAAACGTAGACTTTTGGATTTGTCAGGCCCCAGCTGGGGTGAGAGAATAGTACCCGCCATGGCACCAGTTTGACTGTTCTTCTGGTGTTGTTTGCATTTATTTCATTGGATTGAAGAATTTTCTTTTTCACTGCAGGTGGTTTGGTGATCATAACATAAAGCCAATCTCTTTGTTTCCCCAGCTGGATGGATGAGAAGCTGGTATCTGTGCTGACTCCCAAGCTGATTGGGGAACGTCCCAACACCTACACCTACACCAAGGCCCTGGCCGAGTATCTGGTGCAGCAGGAGGCTGGAAACCTCAACGTAGCCATCGTCAGACCATCCATAGTCGGAGCCAGCTGGAAAGAGCCTTTCCCAGTCAGTTGTTAAGGCCTTTAGTGTTATTTGCTTGTTAGTTATTTTTCACCTTAAAGGCAGCGGGCAGTTTAAAGAGGAGAGCATTTCACTGTTTGGTACAAATTGTTCACTTGTTCACTTCAGAAGTTGGGTAAAATGGGATGCAAGGTGGCAATTAATTTGACACCCGCCTCCTGCTTGTTAAATATGAATAAAATGAACCACTGCCTCAAGGTCCAATTCAAGTACTAGGAAGGAGGAAGATATTTTAGACATGAATCTAAGCTGGAGGGTTTTCTTTTCTGTGTAGGTCCTATTTTCAAAATGAGTCCTTCTGTGCTAAAACTAGAATAGGAATTTGAAACATTTATACTTATGCAACTTCTACTCAATAACTCTTTCAGGGCTGGATTGATAACTTCAATGGACCCAGTGGAATATTCATTGCAGTAAGTATTCTGAAGAGTTCTGAGAAGTTCCCATATTCCCTATTTGGAATTGCCACTAGGAGGTTGAAGACATGAATGTGGTGTTTTTTCTCTCCGTTGGAAGCTCGTATTTATGGTAACTCAGCATCAGCTGTGGGTTTTACGTGTCGGTGGAGAGAGCACTAGCGGTAGTGCTACCTGTTATTGGTAGTGGAGAAGGGCCCCTATGGAGGCTACTGTCGGTGGAGAAATTGATATCTCTTCTTCTACGATGGATTTCTCCCTGTGTGATTGTTGAACGTTGGTGGGTCTAGAAAAAAAGCCCTTGTCTTTTAAGTCTGCGTGACCTACACACACAACGTCACCTCGTCTACCTTAATCACAGGAAAATGGACGCAGAAATACAAGGTACATGGCTTTTTTTTTTTACAGACTTGGTGTTTTAGGGTGGATATTTTGTTTTTAGGAGCGAAATACAAATCTAACTGCTAAACAAGCGCTTTCTCCAGAGAAGGCTGGGCTCTCCAGCAATAGCTGAACCTCTTTACCGCCTCCACCCTGACCAGCCACTAATAAGAACAAATTTGGGTCCAAGCAGCGCACACTTTACTGACGCCAGTCTTCAAAATTAGGTTGAAATCTTGAAATGACAAATTCTTGGATTACAGCAGGGACATATTTTCTTTGGCCTGGTACTTGAAGTTAAGAAATGAGGTGTTGTCTTGGGACTAATGAAGACATACTAGTAATCTTGTCATGTTGGGACCCACCAGACCAAAACCTTTGGCATCTCAAGCCATAGTTCAGGAAACTGTATTCATATTAATGATCTTTCTCCTGCCTTCTGTAGGCTGGTAAGGGGATCCTGCGTACAATGAGGGCATCTAATGACGCTGTGGCTGACTTGGTGCCAGTGGACGTGGTCATCAACACCACACTGGCTGCTGCTTGGTACTCTGGATCACAGATGTTCAACAGGTTGGAGACCCACCCAAATATTTTAGTTTGCATGTATCTGGTAGTTTTTATGAGTTAATTTTAAATCTTATTGAAATGTTGATTTACCATGAGTAGATTTCAATGGCGTTCATCTGCTCTTCGTCTGAAACCTGCTTCTTTCAACAGGCCTAAAAACATCCTGGTGTACAACTGCACGACCGGTGGAATCAACCCATTTCGCTGGGGTGAAGTCGGTATGACATGCTTCTTATCTTAGCTAAACATGGCCTCCGTAAAAGCCCCTAACAATGGAAGCTCAGATGTTTAAGCGTAGCAGCTAATGACATACCCTGGTTGTCATCTGAGCTGATGTTGGCTGGTTTGGCCTACCACACCCAAGCTTGAGCTTTTGTTCACCTGCCTCTTGTGTATCCTGGTTGGTCGCTATTCGTTACTGATTGATCTTAAAGGGAATCCCGCTCTAAAATACAATCTGTTTTAGAGTGTTTCTTTATTGTCTAAAAGTCAGATTCTGCATTTCTTGCTGGATAAAAAGATGAGGGAAAGACAAGGAAAGGAGAACTGAGTTATTGATGGGTAGATTTCGTGTCCTGGATTTGGTTCTGCTGAGGACAGTGTCGTTCCCCACTTACAAATTGATCTCTACAGTTTACCAAGAAAATGCTAGTTTTTCTTCTGTATTTCTTTCTTTGTAAAGTGTATATTTTGGAGTAAACTTTGGCTCTAAAGTGCAGTCATCAAATGCAACCTACATTTGAACTCTATGACATAAGAATTGCATTTGGGAGCAGTGCAACCACACTTAATTGTCTTGGAGCAATGGAAAAACCTTCCAGTCACATGGAAGCTTAACTTTATTTGCTCAAACCACCCAAAGTGCCCTTTTTATGGTAGTTGTCAAAGTAGCACTACTAGAGTATTAAATGATTACAGGAAGATTTAAGATGCTATTATAACAATTATTTCCTAAGCCACATGCACAGCAATGACAGCTGCTGACATCAACTCACAATTAAACCACAGGAAAGTTTGTCAAAGAGCCACAGCTACTTTGAGCTGGTCAGAAATGTGTTAAATATGACAAAGCTGCAACTTTGTGTTTAGGTGCCAAGGCCAACCCCTGTTGTTGAACTGGTCTTGTATGCCGCACGTTTGGCTTGGCTGTTCTGTCATGTCTGACTGCTTTCCCCCATGGTTGCTGTTATGACTTCCCTTTTCTGTGGCCAGTAGCCTTACCTTGATGGCCACAACTCAGCTCACTACTAGCCACGCCAATACGACATGCCCACAGCAAAACGTCCACAACATCATTGAAAAGCCAATTTGAGGCAAACGAGGGGATTTAGACATGTACAGACTGATGTATAGTATATCCTATTTATTGCTATTTATGTATTATTTATTTTAATGTCAAGAAGTTGCATGTTGCAGCTTTGATGTTTCAAAGATACAAATTATTAAACTGAGTTCTTTCAACAGACTGAAATGAGAACATTCAGAAGTAGAACAATTGTAGTTGTAAACTCATTGGATTGTCTCATGATTGCAGACATTTTGCAAAGAATGTACGGACTTAATATAATGTAGTGTACTGGCAAAACAGACTTTATATTTTTGTGGGTGCTCCCACATTTTTTCTGAATCATAACATTTTGAAAAAATGTCAATGTATAGCCCTGCTGATTTGATTTCACAGAATGAATACAAGCTTGTATTATCAAAAGTTTTGCTTCTGTAATAGATTATCATGGTAAAACGTATTTAAAGAAGATTTGTTTCGCCATAAACTGGAACGAACCTTTCTTTCGAGTCTGGAATAGAGTTCAAAGTCTAATTGAGCTCGTGAACTGCTTACTGATGACTCCTGTTGAACACCCTTTTGTCTCTTAGAGCACCATGTAATATCCACATTCAAGAGGAACCCCCTTGAGCAGGCCTTCCGCCGGCCCAATGTTAATCTCACAACCAATCACCTAATCAATCAGTACTGGATCGCCGTGAGCCACAAGGCTCCGGCCTTCCTCTATGATCTGTACCTCAGGCTGACTGGACAAGAGCCCAGGTAACTTCATCATCGCCGACTCGGACGTACCGCACCTGCTCTGTCTAAAGCCAAAACCCGCCACACCTCTGCTGCTTTACTTCTGTCACACTTTGTCTCGGTGTAGTAGCCTAACATCCTAGTTGTGATGCTAATGTTGTATGTGATGCTTGTGTGCAGCTGGTCTGGGAGTTTAAGGATGTATAACCCACCTGATCCCCTGTTGCATACACGGGATCAGTTATGGGTTCTGCAGTCTTACTTGCAATGTAAGTGTTCACAGTTGGGTTTCCAAAATGTTAGCATCAGGGCCATCTTAGTTCATTTGAATGAAGATGGACTTGGTGTTATAGATGATTTTGGGAACCCAGCCCAGATGTTGGCCCTACAAAGAAATCTCTGCTAGCTGCTGAATTGTCACTACAATGAATTGACAGGGCAGGATGGATTTAATTGTTCATCTGTGAGAAAGCAATGGGACCCAGCGTTTTCTGTTGCTTAGGTACCATCCAGATTATTTCAAATCTACAGTCTTTAAAATCTTTGCGATAATGACAGGCTAGCAGTGGTCATTACAGGGCCTCCATCTTGCCTACGAATTAAAAAAAAAACACGACCTCCTTCATCTCGTCCTTTGTTCTGTGTCCTCCTTGTCCTGTGATATCTGTATTTCTCTCCTACAGAGTACTGTATAAACATGACCTTCAAGACCAACCCCTTAGAGCAGGCCTTCAGAAGGCCCAATGTTAATCTGCGCTCCAACCCCTTTACCAATCAGTACTGGACAACTGTCAGCCACACGTTGCCTGCCCTGCTCTATGACGGCTATCTCAGGCTGACGGGCCGCAAGCCCCGGTAAGGTTGCAACTGCCTCCACTCTTCCCTGCCAGTCAGCCCCTACCTTTTCCACATGTTCCCACAAACCCATTCTACCCTACTGTCCTTCAGGGGGTGCTTTTTTTTTTGACTGGTTGTGTGTCAAGGTGGGGGCTAGGAAAGGGTCGGGGGCAGAAGAAGCAAAAGTTTGCCGTGTCTTTGCTTGACTTCATGGCATCGGCTGGACTTGGTTAATAAAGACAGATGACCGCGAGTGGTGGTTTCTGTCAAAGCATGATTTGAGCATTGTTCTATTTTTGGGAATGTCCTTTCCCCCCCCCCCCCCAAGTGCTACTGCATTGACCTTTTGAACCATTTTGCATTTTAGAAGATGGAACCTTATTTTTTTTTTTTTTAGTTCCAAGAGGACAGTTCCACTTGCCTTTTTTTGTATATAAGCCATGCCGCGAACATGACATCCATTACTGTCATCCTTCCTCCTCGACCAATC
Source organism: Hoplostethus atlanticus (assembly GCA_034670405.1). Classification (NCBI taxonomy): domain Eukaryota; kingdom Metazoa; phylum Chordata; class Actinopteri; order Trachichthyiformes; family Trachichthyidae; genus Hoplostethus; species Hoplostethus atlanticus. The sequence continues at coordinate 18,124,566 of JAXDDX010000001.1, forward strand.
ATGGAAAATCCAGAGGCACCATGGGACTTATGGTATTTGGCCAATTCAGAAACTTGTGTTCAGTAGGAGACAATTGAGTACATATAGTTGCTGGTTTTAACCGCCTCTTAATTGGCTCCATTTCAATTTGATGTCCCACTGAATACAACCATTTGCATGTAAAGTGATTGGTACCCACTTTTTCCCACAACTTTGCTACAAGCCAGAGGCATTTCAGATACTATACTATGTATACACTAAATTATTTTTATAGGCCAAATTTTCAGTGCATTTGGCTGAATTGATTTGGCTTACTAGCTAACTCACATTCTCAGGGTGTGATTTGATCCCAACTGGGTTTGTCACCTACTGTAAGTAATGCTTATCTCTGTCTCTGTGCTGATAAACCATTGCATGTTTGTCACCTCCTCTGAATCATTTGCTCTCACAGAGGGAATCTGAGTCATCACAATCTCTTTTAGTATAAATGGTTCATATGCCAACATTTAATTCAAAAGACCATAATGGCCTATTTTGGATTAAGGCCAATTTTATTAATTGCAATCTGAAAAGTTTGCAGTCATGCATTCCAGGCTCTCTGCTGAAAATGCTATTTAACCAAAGTTTGAATTTATTAATGAATTGAATCATAGTCTAAATTACACAATGTCGAGGCTCAGAGACCCTCTTAACCTAATCGGCACCGGCCATCATCTAGATCTGAACTAACATTAGTCTATGCTCAAGTATTAAAGTATATTAACTGGATTCACTTGTGCGTTAACAGGAGGACAATTTTTATCAACCCAGGAAATCTTTCATATTTCAGTGGATTGCACAACAATCATTTGTGTTTGATACTAATCAAAATAACCCTAACTATATTTCAGTTAATGTAATGAAACTAGTAATTTGGTTCCTGGTTTCACCCTGGTAGTTTCCATTCGACAATACATGGTTTGTCCTCCTGGCCCGCACACAGTCTAAATCCAGTTATCCCTCAGATGATGTGTTTTTGTCATTGTCGAGAGGAGAGGAATGATGGGCCTGACCGTTTATAACTCAAGTCCCTATTCACATCTGCACATATTGCATTCATTACCCAAGGACTCCTGTTGGACATCCAGTAATTCATTGAAGTCGTACCAAATCTCCCATTTTCGGCTTTTGTAGAAGGGTTTCCTGTGCAGGTGTGATAATGGGATTTCATGGGATATAACCTGCATGACACAGTGAATGTTCTTGAAGCAATGACGGGTATATGAAGCGGGTTTGTATACTGCTGAGTATTAGAGTGGGACGCTAGATGAGACTGTAAAGAATCAATCAACCAATGGCAGCTTTTGCTACGAAGGTACCTGCGCATTGCCTCAGACTAGGCTTCCCTGTGTCATGACCTCTGTTGTAAAGCTTTCCGGCAGATTCTCTAATCTCTGTCCCTCCTGTCCCAACCCACCCTGCGCCACCTCCTAACATTATGGTCCCCTATCTTGCTCCTCATCCATATCCACTCCCAATTCATCACCTGTCTTCTCCCAACCACCTCACCTCTTTACTCCTTCTGTACCTTACCATACCCACTACTCTACTTTCTGCCTCACTTCCTGTCTCCTCTTGGCGAGCATCTTCTTATTTGCCTCACCCTACCATACCCTCTCCTCTCTTCCACGTCTCTCCCTTCTCATCCTCCCTCCCTTCATGGCTTCTCCTCCTCCTCCTCCTCCATTCCTCCCCTCGCCTTTTTAGGATGATGAAGACAATCACTCGCCTCCACAAAGCCATGATGGTGCTGGAGTATTTCACCAGTCACTCCTGGGTGTGGAACACTGACAACGTAACCATGCTGATGGCCCAGATGAGCCCTGAGGACAAGAAGGTAAGGCGGCAAGGACACGTCACACTGTTTACATATTGGGGAAAAGCACAAGAACAGGATTATTGTATATGTACATACTGTATATATTTTGTCACTTATTTCCTCCTTTTATTTCACTTTTTTTTTTTTTTTTTCTCCAGTACGTTCTACTGCTAAAAGTGCCTTTTTGCACACCCTGTTAATACAGTAATGCATATTTTTTCCATACTCTCATCCATACTTTCCTACTGAATATGTTCTAGTGTGGAAAAGTATAAGAGTAAGTTTACCCTTGCACTATTCTTATTTATGTTCCATTTTCCTTTGCTGGGTATTTTTATACATTTTGGTTTTACCATGTAGAAATTACAGCACTTTTTATACATAGTCCCGCCCATTTCAGGGACACCATAATATTTGAGACATAGCAGTGGTATGTACAGTAAATTAGTCATGTTTAGTACTTTGTTGCATATCCTTTGCATGCAATGACTGCTTGAAGTCTGCGACTCATAGACCTCACTAGGTATTGAGTATCTTCTCTGGTGATGCTCTGCCAGGCTTGTACTGCAGCCATCTTCAGCTCCTGCTTGTTTCGAGGGCTAGTCCCCTTAAGTTTTCTCTTCAGCATATAAAAATCATGCTCAATAGGACTGAGATCAGGTGACTGACTTGGCCAGTCAAGAATTTTTCTGTTTTTACCTTTTGAGAAACTCCTTTGTTGCTTTAGCAGTATGTTGTATGTTGAAAATGAAAGGCATTTTCCCGAACTGGAGCTGATGAGATGTTTCTATACACCTCAGAAGTCATTGTGCTGCTGCCATCAGCCGTCACATCGTCCATGAAGATGAGTGAGCCAGTACCCGTGGCGGCCATACAGGCCCGGTCCATAACACCCCCACCACCATGTTTTACTGATGAGGTGGTATGCTTAGGATCTTGGGCAGTTCCTCTTTGCCTCCACACTTTGCTTTTGCCATCACTCTGATACAGATTGATCTTGGTCTCATCTGTCCACAAGACCTTTTCCCAGATCTCCTCCGACTCTTTTAAGTGCTTTTTATCAAACTAATCTGGCCATTCTGTTTTTGTGGCTCACTGGAGGTTTGCATCTTGCAGTGTAGCCTCTGTATTTCTGTTCATGAAGTCTTCTGCGGACAGTGGTCATTGACAAATCCACACCTGCCTCCTGAAGAGTGTTTCTGATCTGTCGCACAGGTGTATGGGGATTTTTCTTCATTATGGTGAGAATTCTTCTGTCATCAGCTGTGGAGGTCTTCCTTGGTCTGCCAGTCCCTTTACAGTTACTAAGCTCACCAGTTCTCTTTCTTCTTAATAACGTTCCAAACAGTTGATTTTGGTAAGCCTAAGGTGTGGCCAATGTCTCTTACTGTTTTCTTCTTGTTTCTCAGCCGTATAATGGTTTTCTTGACTTTCATTGGCACAACTCTGGTCCTCATGTTGACTAACAGCAAAAACAGACACCAAAGGTGACCAAAAGCCTAGAATCAAGACTGGATGCTGAGAGCTCCCTTATATATGCTCTAACGAAGCAATTAAACACACCTGAGTCATCACAAACCCCTGTGAAGCCCAAACATTATGATGCCCAGAAATGGGGGGAGACTATGTATAAAAAGTGCTGTAATTTCTACATGGTAAAACCAAAATGTCTAAAAAGGGCCTTTAATAAAATTTGGGAATGTAGGCTGTTTGATTACAAATCTAAAACTGTGGAGTATAGAGGCAAACATTATGGAGGGCACTATATCCTCTCACACTGCGTCATTCAGAGGTGTGTGTGTGTGTGTGTGTGGGGGGGGTGTGGTTCGGGGGGGCTGACATGGGCAAATCTACACACTATTGCACTATTGAGATGGCAGACACAGATTTACCATTGACTTAATGCCGCATGTCTTTGATTGTAGGCTGGGTACAATGGAGTGGTTCAACTTGGTTCCTCGGCTTGTAGTGAATAGGGGCGTTGTTCTGGATGGGACTGGAGCAGCTCAGATTTCTAGAAGGCCTGTTGGGTTACTCAAATTAAAACACATTAGACGCATTAGAGCGATTGTTCTCTGACCAAATCTGATGACAAAATAACAATCGTAACTAATGACGAGACAGCTGTATCTTTGTACTGGTTTTAAAGGGGGGTTACTTTTTTGTAGAATTCTATATCATTTCCTTGAGCCTAACGTGTGTGTGTGTGTGTGTGTGTGTGTGTACATTAGTGGGGCAAAGGATTCAACCGTGAGAATATACGCTTGATTTGTCATTTTGGGAAAGTTGGCACCCTTGCATGTTATGCAGATAATGTACTATATCTTCTGAAATAATTGGAAATTTAAACAACTTTTGGGGCCCAACAGTCCAATTGTCCTGCAGTGTGCACTTCAGCCAATGAGAAGAGAACAAACCAAGAAAGTCCCATTCATGCAGTTGACGTCAATAGATTGCCAACTCCACTTGCTCCACTCTTGCTAAGTGGCAGCAGCAGTGTGAAACCATAATCGTCATTACAAAATGTCAGGCTATCCGCAGCCCTAATCCCTCGTCTTTGTGCGAGACGCCCCATCATGTAGTGTGCACAGCTTCTAGACAGGTTGGCGAGCAGACCAGTGAATTGTGTTGGGAACATATCAACTTGATGAAGCTAAAAGCGTCTGTCTAAACAACATGTGGCCTAGTTATGTAGAGAATGAGGCGTTATCATTGGCTGAGGAGATGAGCAAGGCACAGTGCTACATGGCTTGGCTGAGCGTTAGTGGGCGGGGCCGCTGTTGGCAGCCTTGGATCAGGCAGCAGCCTTCCAGTCGACACTCGGAACAAAAGTCCCTTGTACCCATTTCTGGCAGCTAGGAAGAGCCACTGCCCTGATTGGCTGGCAGTACTAGAGGGTCGGCCCTCTCCCCCCGCTCCAAACATAAGATGGTTCTTCGAGTCCACTTTTCTTTCTATATCACAAAAAAGACAAGCCATTTTTTATGAATCCTACTTCCTCAAAGCAACAAATAGTGCCATTTTTAGCCCGTACTGTAGTGTTGAGCTGGGATGAAGATCTGCATACTCTTGGCCCTCCATGGCACATGGTTTGAGACCACTGATCTAGATGAACACTTGTATACCACTGAAAGATGATGTTCATTTCCTCTCTGGGAGTTGGTCTGTAGTCATTTAGTATTAAATGGGTAGAGCCTGGTACTAACACTGCAAGGGTTGGGGTTTGATTCACACAGGGATCAGTGATACTGAAAGAAATTGCACTCACTCTACTAAGCCTTTTTGGATAATGGCAGCCACCAAATAGCATATCATCCTTATAATTAATTAATAATAGCATTATTAATATAATAATGTAGTTTGTAGAGTTTTCATGGCCCTGGGCCCAACCCACACAATTCATAACGTTGCACTGTCAAGTCTCAACAATGAGTGGGTATCGATGGAAAAGACAACAAAATGGCCTCATTTACTGAGACGTTGACCTTTTTTGAAGCATTCTAACAATAGCCTATGGTGTTTGTTTCCGTAGGTGTTTAATTTTGATGTGCGTCAGCTGCACTGGGCAGAGTACATGGAGAGTTACTGCATGGGCACCAAGAAGTACGTCCTTAACGAAGAGCTGTCAGGCCTGCCTGCTGCACGCAAACACCTCAACAAGTAAGACGCTGCAACACATCAGTCGACAGGCGGCGGGCTCTCGCAGAAGGCTACTATTCTGGATTAAGAGCAGTTCTTGTTTCACCATAGACAAATCTCTGGATTAGTACTAAAATATCCTCTGTACTTCCATACAGAAGTAATTTATCTTCCATTAACCACAGATGACCTTTGCCTGTGACCTCAGGGATATCGGTGTGAATGTTTTCCTGCCAAACTGTACTTCAGATTATCGTTGCTAGTGGATAGTACAGTTACAGTCATCCTCTGAGCTTCAACAACGCTCACATGAATAACTAACATGGACGACAGCTTAATTCAAAATAAATGAAAGGGAGAAAGTGGGAATTAGACGTGGAATATCTAATAGCAGTATTAAAAAGAACTCTGCATGTATAGGAAAGTGTTTTGTGCTTCATCTTTACCTTAGCAAACTTGGTGAGTCTTTCTTTTGTTGTGCAGTATTGTTCTCAAGCTTGTGTCCGTGTTCTCCAGGCTGAGAAACATCCGCTACACCTTCAACACCGTCCTGATGGTGCTCATCTGGCGCGTCTTCATCGCCCGGTCCCAGATGGCCAGAAACATCTGGTACTTTGTGGTCAACCTCTGCTTCAAGTTCCTCTCCTACTTCAGAGCCTCGTCCACCATGAGATACTGAGCCAGGGACCCGAGGGCGGCTAGGAGGAGGGGATGGAGAAATTCAAGGACACCAAGAGGCAGTGGAGGAAGAGCTGCCTGAGGTATCAGCCCTGGATAACGGTCTACCTGGCTACCTATCTCTGGCCCCATGTTACACACCATGAACCGTGGACTAGCACTTGGACTGCTGGACTAACCTGACGTCCACAGCAACTGTCGCATAACTGAGGTCTCTCTTACCCGATCCCCAGCATTACATCACCATAGCACATGGACTAATCTCAGATCTAACAAGTCGGCCTCATACCACAGTCTAGCAGCACTAGTTTTAGACACCCCCCCCCCCATGCCCACATTCCTGCTCCGTCTCCACTCTCTAGTCCAAACACCCTATTTTGTACCGGCTTCACTCCTGCAGATCTCCCAAGCTCCAGAGCACCAGGCCTCTCCGTCTCATCTGCCTGCTTGCCTGGCTGCCTGCCTGCCTGCAAAAAAAAAAAAAGCTATGCATTAGATGATGCTCTGCTGCAAAACTCCTGAGCCGGTTTTAAGTCAGTCCAGGCTCTGCGACACTCCTGTTCCTGTAGGTCTGTCTTGTATGTAATGTTTTCATGTGGTATGACCCTCCTGACTGCTGTGGGTTGTCTTCGTAGAGAGAGGTTGCATTTCACTGCCGTCACCTGAAAATTATCTAACTAGTTTTTGTTTTTTCTGAAACATTACGTTTTGTGTGCAGTTTCATGCTCCTGCAAATCTTCTTTTTTTTTAAACCCCATTGTTTAATTTAAAAAATGTGATATGAAAGTTAAGCGAACTGTAAAACAACCAGTTTTGGAAGCCGTTGAAAGGATGATCCTATACCACTTTCCCTCAAAGCATCATCAAACGATGATGCTTTGTGTGTAGCTGGCAGCTTGGTGTAGTGCCACGGAGGGCCGAGAGTCTGCAGGTTTTCATTTCAGCCAAACACTACACCAGGTGATTTCACTGATTAACACACCCTCAACAAGAGAGGAAGAGCTAATCCGTTAAATCACCTGGTGTGGTGTTCGGTCGCAATAACACCCTACAGACTCACGCGGCACATGGGTTGAGATCCCTGATTGACCTTGCAGAGGTTTGGCAGCTTATTGAAGCATCATTCTGCTTCACGGACACCGCTCTCACCGAGGGTTGTCATTGGTTTGGATCGCTGAACCGTTTACATTTCTCCTGCTTCAGTCAGGGTGAAGAGAGATGCCCAACAATAATGCTATCATGCATGTTTGAAGCAGACTGCAATGGCCGGCTTCCTAATTATATGACGAAGCACAAGGTAGATTGTAATGCGATGGATTTTTTTTTTATCCAGTGCCTAAAAATATATATATATATATGTGTGTATGTATATATATATTCTTGCATCAGCAACCCTTACAGGTTAAGCTTCTACAGATTTTTCTTTTTCCCTCTTGTATGAAAGCCATTTCAGACAGTAATCTTAAGTATTTTTGCCAAAATACCCCTTGGCTGACTGACTCATAGCTCAGAACAGGATTGGAGGATGAGACTGGTGTCGATGAGAGGGTAAATATTGTCATACTTATAGATAGTTTGAAGTACTTGATGTGCCCTTGATCTAGCTTGTCTGAAGTCGGCACTGTGAGTTTGGCTCCTTTGCCTCTTGTATGCTTGGCAAGCTAAATTAAACACACCTAGTATTGGTTGATATCCTGCATGAGTCACACCCAAGAATGGATATACAATGTAGGTGATGATTCTGTCATATACCTTGCTTTGTGTTTTTAGTAAACTACTTTCCAGGTAGCTCTAACTATAGCTCAGCATCTTTGTTAAAGGTTTGTTATTTACCATGGTCATTGTCACCTGTATGTGTGTTAAAGTAACTTATGGGTCGTAGCGGTTGGTCTCATCTTATTAGTTGCTCTATGTAGTCGGTCTGTTCGTTGTCGTCTCGTCTCACGCCGTTCATACCTACCATTCTGATGCCTTTGCCATCCTGTCTTGCCATGTTGGATAATTGCCTTGTGAGACGGGAAATTCCGGCCAGTTATTGAATCGGCAGCATAAGCTGAAACCGCGGTTTCTCGCGTCGCGATTCTTTCTGGCGTCGACCTGCAATGCCATATGATGGATTCTGTCTTTTATTCAACTCAAAGGTGGTCTTACTTACCCAAGGGTTTACCTGGGTAGTTGTGTGCACTTTGTCACATTTGTCTTTTCCATGTTTCTAGTGTTGTACATAACGATGTCTAAAGGAGTAGGGCGTAACTGTGTGCTGACGGTTGGTTGTACTTTTGGAGTGTATTGGGCCATAGCAGCGTAGATGTTGTGCGGGTGCCTTGGGAGTGATTTAAGGAACTGGTCTCAGCAATAGGATCATCTGATTAGGAAAAAAAAACACCTTTTGGAAAGATGTGTGCAAGTGTGAATTGTGCCTGAACTTTGTCAATATTATAACAATGTGAAAAGAGAGCAATCAGATCTATGTTTTCTAATCATTTTGTGTACAACTCTATTTAGGTAGACTTCATGATATAACTAACAAAATGTATTTTTATGCTCATGATATTGCGTGGCTATTTATTTACTTAAGAAAAGCTTGAGGATGCAGATGTTACTGAACCACCTTCAGCTGCTGTAAATACGTATACTCACCCTACAGAGATGTAAACATAACTGCAATATGTTCAAAACTGAATCGAATTGTGAAGTTGCTTGTCAGTTGTGTATGTACATGTACCTTTTGTCCTCTCTGAATGTAATAGGATGACACAAGCCTGACTTCTTTGCACAGCTGAAAGCTTCCTCTGATTCCTGAATCAAGAATTTAACAGAATACTGTAGTTGCCTGTATTTTTGATCCTGGTTAGCAAGTTTTGTCTGTCTTTTTTTTTTTTTTAATTAATTAAATCATTGTTCATTTGGACAACCATGTCTTGAGTGGGATCCGCGCTTTAACTTGTTGCTGTCTCTAATCCCATATCCGCGCGATGGTGGCAGTGAAGTAGCGCTGGGTCTTTTTCTGACTGGTCGTGCAGAATGTCTACATCCTCCGTGTATAGTTGTTTTTATTTTTTATTTTTTTTGTGAAAGAATGGCAATGGAGCGGCAAATTCAGGGTTTCCTTTTAAGCTTGTCTTTTGTGAATGAGGTGAGGGGGACGGACCAACCCTCTCCGTGTTCTCAGTTTTGATTATGTACCTGCTAACATCTGCGTTAACTCCGTGTCTGGAACAAATCCTTAATTGAGTTCCCTGCAGGCCACGCCGGTCCATTAGTTGGAAAAAAAAAAAAAATCATTGAGGAAAATTAGTACATTTAAGATTCATGGCTCACGGATCTCATTTGGATTTGGCACTTGGACAGATTTTTCCACCCCTTCTACTCAAGGCTCTTATAGGCCTAAATGAGATTAATACTCTGCTTTTATGGTTATTTAACTTAATTCTCACTGTCTGTTTTGCCTGCTACAACAATGTATTTTTTGACTTGTTTATGCACTGTTGTTTCCATGAAGCAGACATGTTACCCATCTGGCGTTTACTACAGTGACCTCCTGAGGGTTTCTGATTGGATGGCCTGTGTATTTACCACCTGCCGCAGAGTACGAGAGCCGATCTGACTGTTGCCTTTCTAGGTGTCTTGTTTCCCCCGCCCCCCAAAGTATCTCAAAGATGATCTTTGCTCCTTTTTGGTGTGCAACACTGCATTGATTCAAATTAAAATGAAAAATGATTAAAAGTTTCCTCCTAAAGTTGTAGTGGTGTTCAAATGGTTATGTGAGCACAGTGTTCTTGACTCCGTAGTGTTAGTTCTTAGGTGTTTCGTACCGATGGTCCTCGCTCAGTGACTCGAGATCGCCGCTCCTACTTTGGGGGATGTGATGAGTACAGGCCGCGGTCTTCAGTTTCCAAAGGGAGGGACAGGAGTTCTTGCCACAGTCATTGTCAATGTAAAACTCAAACAATAAATCAATGGGTGCCTTTTGTTTGTAAACCAAAAAGAAGGAATAAATGTTAAATCCTCTCCCTGAATCGTAGGCTTGTTTTTTGTTTGTTTGTTTATTTTTTTCAGTAAAAATCTCGACGCTCAAGTTAGTGGAACAATCGTTACCACCTCGCCGGAGGTGACCAGGAATAGGCTTCATGATTGACAGTGAAACAAATGAACCATTAGTCTTGATCTATCCAGCTGACCTGTTTCCTGTGGTGCATAACAGATCTGGCCGCGCTTAACACACTACCAGGGAGCGAGATTAAAGTGGAGGCTATTGAACAGCTCCATTAAGATTTAATGCTGCCATTCAGGATTATACACTACTCTGTGAATGGAAGGATCGGGCTGCCCTCTTTTTCTATGGCTCGATTTTTCATTCTCTTTATAAAAAAAAAAAAGACTAACGCTCCTAGAAGCCTTCAATTATTAGCGCCCGGGAACTGCCAACTTCTGCATACTGAGCTCAATGAGGTTTTCAGATTTGGCACTGAGTTATTATATCCAACAAACCGCTGGCTGGAGATTTCAACATCCGGTTGTATGTTCATATTGCATAAAAGCCCACGAGGAAGATGTTTTTGTGGCTTTAATCAATGCCTGTTCCTATGCAAACCCATGCAGGGAAACTGGTAGCATCTTAGCTGTTACTTATAAACACAGTCTCTGATCTGGTGCCCTCTGTTGATCCCTGTTGCTGAGCAACCCGACCCTGGAGATTTTGGCTGTATATTGTTGCACACTGGAAAGGTTTTCTTTTACACAATGGAGGCGAGGGAAATGGTCGAATGTTGTTCTTTTTTTTATCATTACCCAAAAAGCTAATCAAGCAAACTATGTTTTAGGTTACTATCCTTGAAGCCAAAAGTATCTTATTCAACCTGCCTCATCTTGCTACCATGACAGCCAGTATGAATGGCCTTTAAATGCCAACATGTTCTGAATGTCTGAAGAAGATGAGAAGATGAAACTTGAATGATCCATGTGGGGAAATTGGTTTGTTGCAGCAGCAAATAGTAAAAGTTGAATAGAAAAAGTCAATGGCTCCTAAAATATGGTCTGTTCTTCATCTAAATCATAAAAATAGATAAACTCAATGTAATTTAACACCAGAATTTGGACTTTTACATGTCTATTAAATATACTGTTAAAACACCAACAGCTTGAATTGGAAAAAGTATGTGGACTGTGAGATTTAGTAACTGGTGGAACCTCCTTTTAGCAGCAGTTGTCTCATCCGTCCACAGAACATCGTTCCAGTAGCGTTGTGGAACGTCCAGGTGGTTTCACTAACATTTAACCCTATTCTTAATCTTAATCCCAAGAAATCCTTATTCTGCATTTTACAACTGCAAATATCTCAAGTCACACAAATAAACAATTACTTGACGCAGTCCCTACATTTACTCTGATAGCTCTCCTTTATCTGCCGACGACTTGATGAATTCTCTCACTCAGGAAACCACATTTAATTAGAGGTGAGTCTCCATCCAAGGGCAAGGTGCAGCCTGGGTATTTGTCTCGGGTGACAATGTTGTTAAGTGGCTTCAGGTGGGACATTTCAAGATTCAAGATTCAAGAAGTTTATTTGTCACATACACACACGAGGTGTGCAGGGACATCATTTCACTATCCGGCAGCGCTATCCTGTCTCGTGTATCAAAACAGGGAAGTGCTAACTAACGTCCTGTAACCGTAACACTGAACAGTGAACAAAACATACCTGGTTCCATCTCAGTCAGTAGAGCATGAGACTCTCAGTCTCAGGGTCGTGGGTTCGATTCCCCACATAGTGTCAACTATCATCTTTTGTAAGTCGCTTTGGATAAAAGATGTAGACTAGACTAGACTAAGATGTAGAGATGGGAAGCCATGTCATTGAATGCTTGTCTTTTTTAAGGGGTACCATATTCATTTGCAACACTAATTTCAATTGGAAAATGTACTCGGCCATAATTCCAAATGAAAGGGGACGTGGATGTGCTTGCCCCAGGTGGGTTGATCCGGCTATGGTGAAATGGGTGCTCAGCACTGTGGGGCTACCTGAATGTACCTCACATAAACCACCTTTAATAATGAAACATGGTGATAAAGTGCATCTATTGCTGCCAGTTTCACATTAAATGCCCTCTTAACTCTACCCACAGACCAAAGGCCAGCAGATGTCGGGGGATAATGATTTGCTTATGTTGTCTCTTTTGCTCAACTTGTTCCTGTGCATTGTGCAGCTTTATATAAACATATAAAACTGAATGAATGATACAATAAGTGGTGATACTTGAATTAATCTTCTCTCACAACTGGCCTCTTCGTTTCTTCTCCTTATGTTTCAACGTTGCAACATGTGGGCCATCAGACGCCGAACACAGTCCTGTCCTGATAGGAACCTTCAGTATTTCTTGTTCCTCTCTGCAACACCTGGTAACAGCTGCCTGGCAACTGCAGCCCGGCAACTGTGCCAAGCACTGAGTCACAACTGTGCATGCCTGGAGGGGCCTGGGGTATCGGGCAGCATAAACAGGAACTATGGGCTTATGGAGCTTAGACTGGGTGCTCCAAGGCACAAAACACACACACACACATAAGGTCTGTGCATCTCTTGTGATGATGATAATGGTGAACAGTAAAGTTCACCGTACTCTCCTACTACCACTTAAAGTCATAATCAGGGTCATTTTCAGATAAATAAATGTATGTTTTGCTATCGCCAATTGATATAACACAATAGTGATTCGACCTCTAGACAGGTCATGAAAGCTTAGGTAGGTCTTTCCTGGGAAAAACCAGGAAGTGATGCATTTTACATTTCCAACAGAAGAAGAACTGGGCAGTTAGCATGAGCAGTGATAGCCGCCGTGGCTGAACAGACAAAGAAAAGAGCGCCACCTACAGAAACGTCGTCAGAAAATCCAAGGAGAAAGACGTACACAGCACTGGACACACTGTTTGATTGACAGGTGAACTCTGGGATCTCACAGATTACCACTTCAAAGATGTTAGTATTTGGAAGGTAGATCACTGACTAGCCATGGATGTCATTCATATCTGCTGCCCCCCCCCCCTCACATTCCCTTGCTCCCACCAAAGCAGATACATACTTGTGGGAGCTTATCTATTTCTCAGGGTCAGAAGTGCAGAATGAACCGTCCATACTCCTACACCTCTCGTCATTCGTAAATGTGACTGGCAAACACGCTAGACCAAGGCATTATTTCATGTGTGTGGCAATTCCCTCCATTCAATAGAAATGGCCTCCCTCTCATTCTCCTGGCAAGCACATCACACCAGCTGCTCCACAACTCCTCTCCGGTAAGTCAAAAACGACTGTGCTCTACAGTACATTTCTCCAGTTTGGTCAAAGGTGAAACGTGGCTTTTTTTTTTAAATGACTAAAATGCTGACGGATAAAACAGTTGTACTTATTACACGTCGAGAATGAAAACTATGAATAGTTCTGCCAGGAAACCGAGCGGCACTCGCTGCCCACCGTCACAACGCTCTGTAGAAATACGCTGCCTCTGACTCATGCTGTGCCCTGTCAGAAATGCAGGGTAGTTCATTCAGCCACAGAGTGAATGCGGTAAAGGGGCTTGTTTTCTGCATCTCCATCTTATAAAGCTTTGCCTCAAAGGTCAGCTCTCTGGACCGGGGAGACTGTACTGTTACTGTAATGCATGGAAAATAAAAGTGAAAAATTCTCTTCTTGAATGGAAACCTGATTTTCAAGATGTATAGATGTCAAACCAGTTTCTTTTCAGCCATCAGGGGAATTGCCAAAAAAAAACAACACTTTTTTTTGTGATTTAATATCTCTACTCTCCTTCTCCCTTTCCCTACATCTCACTAGCTAGTCACATGCAACAGTAACAGTTCCCTTGGGGCTTTTTCAGTCTTTGTCTACATTTTATGGTCTCCTCCTGTTTGGATGTTTTACAATCGGTTTTTACAGCGGCTTGGCTATTTATGTCTCAGTGGTAGGAAAGAAAAACCCTCTGAACATGCCATATTTGACCTTGAGAGTGCAAATGCTTTCACTGGGGGGCGATGACGGCAGTCACGGGTTTGTTTTGTTGCATTTATGTCACTGATGGTGTAAGCAGTGTGACGTTTTTAACTCTTTTCACCAACCAACTAACCACACACACACACACACACACACACACACACACACACACAGGGCCTATAAACCATTTTGTCTCCCTGCTAGGACCCAGTCTTGATGTGTGTGTTAGTGATGAAGACCACTACCGTTCTGCTGTCTGTCTGTTTTTGGATACACAGTGGCGTCTATGCTGCTCATACAGGTGAGTGATAAAATGGATACTAAGCAGGAGAAGGCAGATTGATTTATGTTATATGAGGTTTCCATGTCTCCATGTACAGAAAGGGTGTGATAATATCACGCACACTATAAGTGGTTTGAAGATGTTTTCATCCTCGCAATCAGGTCCAAAGTGTGGAGCTCCTCAGGCGAGGAGCGCGATGGATCACGCTCTGCGGGTGGTAGGAGGGACCGAGGCCAGATATGGATCCCACCCATGGCTGGTCAGTGATCTACTCTCCAAATCCTGGTTTCTTTAAAGTGGTAATCTGTGAGATCCTCGTTTATTAAAAATGTATAGCCGTCTTTGTCTCTCAGCCTCATCCCTGTGGTGTTTCTGCACTACACTTCCCAGAGTTCACCTGTCAATCAAACAGTGTGTCCAGCACTGTGACGTCTTTCTCCTTGGATTTTCTGTTGATGCAGTTTGAGTTCCTGTAGGTGGCGCTCTTTTCTTTGTCTGTTCAGCCACGGTGGCGATCGCTGGTCATGCTAACTACCCAGTTCTTCTTCTGTTTATTCCAAACAAACCAGAAACGCATCACTTCCTGTGTGGCAGAGGATTTTGATTTAGACATTTATTTTTATGAAAGTGTGGATTATAGCTTACTGTTTTTTTTCTTCTTTTTTTAAGAACTTTAACTTTAAAGTTTTTTACAACTTTTACTATAGTTGTAGTTTTGACCCATTGCTCCTGATGGGTACCCACTGGGGCTTCTAGTTAAAAGATCGTGTAAATCTTGATCACTTTGCTAGATACTGTGACCACAATAGGTAATCGTGATTTTTGGCTTGACCATTTGAGAAACAAAATGATGTCATTGCTCTTTTGGGATCCTATAGCAACATCTTGAATATTTTTCAACCACAGTAAGCATCTTAAATGAAATGTTTGTGGAAATGTCAATATTCAACATTTAATAAACTCCAATTGTGATTTCCCAATATACAGTTATACGATTACATGATAAATTGTGCAGCCCTTGTTACTATGTGACAAAAGTTTGTGTTTAATGTTTTAATTAGATTTCTCAGTTGGGTACAGGGCAGGGATGGAGTAGAGCCTTCATAGTCTACATCACAGTAAGCAGTACCATACTGATACATGGTATAGAAGGATAGGGATAAGGTCCTTTGAACTAATGCTTTTATGGTATAGTAGGGTTTTGTTTGTAATGCTGGTTACATTACATTACATTACATTACAGTCATTTAGCAGACGCTTTTATCCAAAGCGACTTACAATAAGTGCATTCAACGTAGGTAGGCAAGAGAACTACTAGTCACCAGAAATTGTAAGTGCATTTCCTTCCCAAACAAGCAAACAAAAAGTATTTCAGGATGATCACCAACAACATTCGTGCTGGACTGAAAAGCACTGGCTCCATACGACTACTTATCAGGAGTGCAACTACCGCAGAGAGCATGAATCAATTATCTCCAGACATAGCGAGTCTGCAGCAGGTTCACGTCCGTCTCTATCAATTTTCAGTCGTGTAAATCTTGATTATTTATTTTTTTGTCGTCAAGGTTCGTGATGGGTCTGCGTTTTCTTTTGCTCAGGTTTCTCTGCGGAACAAAGGATCTCATTTCTGCGGCGGGGCCATCCTGACGGAGCGTTGGATAATGACGGCTGCCCACTGCTTTGCAACAATCTCAAAGTAGGGTGCTTTATCTTTTCCGAGAGTAGTGCTTCCCGGGCGTTGCTACTGATTTTTCTTTTAACAGTCTCAAAATACTTTTTCTTTCCTATTACAATTTACAGGCTTGTTTGCCACAAATGTTTGTCTCCTACTCGGAATCCACTGACCTGAACTTCAAGGAAATCCTTCTCTCCTCTCTCTAGAGAGTTTGTTAGTGGTTTGCGAGTGGTGGTGGGAGAGCTAGACCGGAGAGTACACGATGAAGAGGAGCAGAGCTTCCTCATCAAGACCGTCTCAGTCCACGAGAAGTACCGGCATGCTTTGCCCATGAGCTACGACATCGCCCTGCTGGAGTTGGATCAACACATTCGATTGGGCGGGTTTCCTTTCTGATGATTAGTTTAGTCAGCAGTTTTGTGACCAGTGATCCCCCTCTTGATTCAGTCCCTAGAAAATTCTAGTAGGTAAATAAAAGGCACCTTTTTCCTCCAAAAACCACTCTGGAGCGCCCTTGAGCAAGGCACCGAAGACCAATCTGCTCCAGTAGAGCTATTGTGTCAACAACTCAACTTTCCTGATTAAATGAGGATAAAAAAATATATATCCCATCTTGCTTTCTTAGTCTTCACCGACAATAACACAGAATATTTGTAAAATAAAAAATTTAAAAATCCAACATCTGACGCTGAAGCAGCTTCTCTGCTGACAAAAATGTAGAAGTGGTATCATCAACATCAAGAATCAACAAAACCCCTTTTCCCCACATCTCTGATAACTATGAACATCTTTGTGAATTGAATTATTTGCTTATGTGAAGTGAATCTGGTGTGTAACTCTGGTTGTCTACAGGAGCCCATGTCCAGCCCATATGCTTGCCTCTGGCCAATGAGAACTTCCCTCCTAAAACCAGCTGCATTGTGGGTGGATGGGGCCGGATGAAGGAAAGTAAGGTGTTTTATCACTCCCGCCAAACACAGATTGTAGTTTTAGTTATATGAATATTTCTTGGAAGCAGAGCTGCTCTGGAGGCAGAAATAGAATCTCATTGGTTGAGTTAAACCTCGATGGGCGGAGCCAAAGAACCAGTTGTTATGACTAAGTAACGATCACACTGATTGTGGTGTTGCGTTGAGGTGCACTAGAATTTCATTCATTTCATTTTGTCAAACAAAAACTCCAACTCCTTCAATAACTGACATCCTGTTTCATATCTGATGGATGAATGGGTTGATGGACTGATTCATTTTGGATTTTCAATTCTATTCAATGCCATTTCAATTCTCTTGTGTTCTATTCTATTCATTCCTAGGGGGTCGTCTTCCTGCAGTACTGCGAGAGGTCCAGTTGGACTTGGTGGAGCCAGCCAGGTGTAAATATGTCCTCCAGACTGTCCAAACCTCCCTCCTGAACCAGGGACCAGACCAGCCTCGGCCATCCATGACTGTACTGTGTGCCGGGCCAGAGAGAGGAGGGAAAGATGCCTGTCAGGTAGATAGGGAAAGGTCTTTACCACAGTGTTTCATGAGCCAGATCCATCCAGGGCAGGGGAACTGCGAGTGAGACATTATACCTGGGACGCTATACCTTTAATTATCCTCCCCTACTGTCTCCTCCCATCCCTCCCTCTCCTCGACAGGGAGACTCGGGGGGTCCTCTGGTGTGTCCGGCGGGGCGGAGGGGCGGTCGCTGGGCGGTGGCGGGCGTGACGTCCTGGGGGAAGGGCTGTGGTCGGAGCTGGGGAAACAACAGCAGCCGCCCCCCCTCCAGGAGAGGCTCTCCGGGGGTTTTCACCGATATCAAGCTGCTGCTGCCCTGGATCAAGAGCAAACTGAGAGAGGG
>JAXDDX010000001.1:18147500-18210000 GCA_034670405.1 Hoplostethus atlanticus
CCTCAACTGGGTGTATGTACTGTGGGCTCTCTCTCTCTCTCTCTCTCTCTCTCTCTCTCTGTCTCTACCAGTTTTACCTGTGTTACTATGGGCCAGTGTCAGAGGCATTTAGAGTGGCAGTGTGATATTTGACACTAGACTAGAGACGTGAGAAGCATTCAGCAATATAGGCTGGAAGAATAGAGGCTTTGCAGTTGTGTCACACATCTCCCATCAACCACGTCTAGGCCCATCATGGAGGTCCATCCAGAGAATTGTCTGTGCACAAATGATGTTATGTTTGGGAATTTAAAGATATTGAGTATCAGCTATCAGCAGCTTCAGTCCAAAAATATCAGTATCAGCCTTCAAAAAGCCCTGGTCGAATCCTAGTGTGGATCCATGTGAGGACGGCTCGGCCCCCTGCTGTGATAGCAGGCCTGGATGAGGACGGTCCTCCAGTGGGAGGCTGAGGAGCTGCTCTGCCCAGGATCGTGCACCTTCTCCTGGACACTGAGTTCCTCTGCTACGGGGTCCTCTTCCACACCCTCTGCACACTGCACCACCAGACTGTGTACAGTATACAGCATACACACCCACACACACACACACACACACACACACACACACACACACACACACACACACACACACACACACACACACACCCACACCCACACCCACACCCACACCAAGCATACTTTATTTCATTTCTGGGTCAGCTGGTTTATTGTTTGGTGAAGGTGTTTCTGCGTGTGTCAATCACTTCCAGACTCCTGAAAAACAGGTAGATACTGTGTGTGTGTGAGAGAGAGAGAGAGAGAGAGAGAGAGAGAGAGAGAGAGAGAGAGAGAGAAACTCATCTACACTCATTTGCCTTGTCTCTGTTTTTCTGTTCCTTGGTGATTTATCATCACTCTGGGCCCTCTGCTAGCCTGGTTGGTTGAACTTTAAATTGGGACCCAAAACCTTTTCACGAGATTGTGAATTTCTCATTTGAAAAACTTTTTTTTGCCCTCCCATACTTTATGACTTCCAACTCCTCTCGTCTGCTCTGTCTTGGCCTTCTGCCTTCCCTTGTCAGGCTCATTCCTTTCCTCTCTGTCTTGCATCATTACTCTCCCCGTCGTTCTTCACCTGTTTGTCAGTTTGCTGTGCCTGTTGTCACTATGAGTGTGTATGTCTGCATGTGTGTATGCATTCTTACACGTGTATGTTATGTGTATGTATATCTGTGTGCATGTGTGTGTGTGTGTTGCAGAGCTGTCAGATCTCCGGTGTTATTCCCCACCCTCGCTACAACCCCTCCTTTTGGGAATACGATGCTGCTTTTCTACAGCTATTTTCTCCCCTGCACCTCCCCCCCCCCGCCCCCCCACTGAGCATGCTCAGACTGTCAGGAAACCCCACCCATCCAGTTGTGTGCCGTCTGGGAAAAAGGGAGCGAGCCAACACCTAAGACTGATTATACCTGCTGCTATTGGACAGTTACCAGCAGAGAGAGAGAGAGGAAAGATAAGGAGAAGAGGCGACAAAGGTCACGGGTCGGGTTCGAAACCCGGGACGTCGAGGTTACATGGTTAAATGTCGGGGGTTTGGTATTGAAATCAGTGGAGAGCAAGGCTACAAAACATTTTTGCATTGAAATCAATAGAAAATAGAGTCAATATGAGTGGAAATCCGAAGTTAAGGCTCCAGGCTGTTAACAGGGAAGTGTTGGACTAAAGTGTAAAAAGGGCCCAGCGTGTTTGTAGGTACAGGTCGCCCCCTAGTGACATTTTCTTGGAACTGAAGTGAAGCCAGAGTTGGAACTTCACAGAGTTATTCCAACGTGTTTTAAAGTGTTTTCAAATGTCCACTTTTTGGGTAAAGCTGCTCACCTCAGGGTCTAAGAAGAAATGCCGACGCATGAATCCTTCCGTTTCCAGTCTTGGTGCGAGCGTCGCCCCGCAATAATACTAATACTAATACTAATACTACTCTCGCTTGCAGAGTGATCTACCAGCCTTGCCCCTTTTGTGCTGAGTTTAACAAAAGCCCCCCAAAAAAACTGGGGTACCCCGAGGCTTAGACTTTACAGATGTGGATTTGTGTTGCATACGTTTGACGGATGGATAGTCAAAGATGGGAAAGAAACAATGTGGAACACTTTGTCACATTTTCCAGGGAGGAAGCCTACGATGTAGCGGAAAGATACTGAAAACCAGGTCAGCAGCAGCATATGGGGCTGGGTAACGGTAACGGTGACGGTGTGAGATGCCTAGATGAACAAGTTGGCCCACCAGGAGAGCGAGGAGCCCAGAATGTACGTGGGTCCAAGCTCAGACGATGAAGACGACAACAAAGAATGTTCTGGACGGGGAAAGTAACCCTGGTGGAAAGAGCCATGTCAGCACGCTTGCACCTTCACACTGAGCAGCTCCACTAGATCAGCTGGGGGGGGGGGTTCAGTGCCTTGCTCAAGGGCACCTTGGGCAGTACTTGTTTAGGGAGGGGAAAGCATTGCTCATTCACCCGCATTTTCCCAGTAGGTCCAGGGGCTGTTCCTTGGTGTTCGCTGGTCACCTTCCAGTCACAAAGCCCTCTTTGGTGGAAGCTTGTAACTGACATTCGCTTGTGATACAACCATTTGACATAATGCTCTTTGTGTTTTCCAGCGGGCTTGGATCCGGTAGACCCAGCTGAGCGGCGGTCCGACGAGCCCCGCCAGGTCGTTACGCCCCGCCGGGAGAGCGAGGACCCCAGGGTGTACGTGGGTCCAAGCTCAGATGACGAAGACTATGACAAAGAATCGTCTGGCTGGGGGAAGTAGAGCCCCGTCAGCCCTCCTCTATTCCTTAAAGTCGTCATAGAACTTTTGACTTGTACGAAAAGCAAATGATGCAATATATGGAATATGTAGGATGACGGATGGAAACCTGTGCACTGGGCAGTTGAACCTTTTAATCCCACGCAAGTCAGAGCAGAGCCTCGGATTTGCTTTCAAATCATAAAAACATGTTTTTCTCAGCGTGCTGTGATCTATTTTTTTTAATGTTTTTTATGTTTTGTTTTTCTCTCTTACTCTGTCATCCATATTTGTTTGTATATTTCTCTTCCCTTTATTGTAGAGCACTTTCGATCTGTTTTGAAAAAGCTCTTTAGAGATAAAGTTCATTATTATTGTTCCATGAGTTTCCACTTAACAAAGTGCAACAGAAACTGACGCTGAGGCAGTTTTTGGTTCACCTTCCACCTTTCAGGCACCTCTGCAACCCCTTGAGAAGTCAATGATTTCCTCTTTCTTCTTCTTCTTTTGTTTTGTTTGTGATGATAAATATCTGAGGTTCGATATACTTCTCCATCATCTTCATATTATATGTATTATGTATCATATTTAGACAGACTGATAAAAATGCTTTGTGTTATGTTGAAGCTCGGTACTATCATTTTCATGTTTTTCTGCAAAGAGTTGTAATTTTTCCTATGTTGAATAAAATATTTTGTCCAAAGGGTGTCAGCAAATGTGTATTATGTAATGCATTTCCTTTCTCTCTCTCCCTCCCCCTCCCTCTTTCTCTGTGTCTCTCCTCCTCTCCCACAGTGGTGTGATTGTATGGCTCTACTCTCCACTGCCTATACACCACAGTACTATGTGTGTCACAGTGAGATCTCTCTTCCTATTGGTGCCTTGGACCTTCTGTTACCTTCCCCCCAGCTGGAAGCCCCGCCCCACTTCTGCTGCTTCTGTGTGTGTGTGTGTGTGTGTGTGTGTGTGTGTTGTGTGTTGTGTGGTGTGTGTGTGTGTGTGTGTGTGTGTGTGTGTGTGTGTGTGTGTGTGTGTGTGTGTGAGAGAGAGAGCACGTTCCAGAGGGCATGAAGGTAAAACTGAGCTGTAACTTTCTGGACTCTGGTCTCATTGGCTGTGTGGGGGAGAGGAAGCTCTGACACACTTTCTTTACAGGCTGAAACTATGGATCAGAGTCTGGTGAGAATGGAACTTTTACTTTTCTACTTTTGATTCATTCCACCTTATTGATCTGTTTTAATGACTAAAGGTTGCTACTCCGCCTCACCTAGACCCTGAGGATGTAATCTGCTGAACATTCCTCAGGGAAACTCTACACTGATACTTTCCCAGCAATGTTTTTTTGGCCAATACTGATCTATACTGATCTATAGTCATTTCATATACTTGTACTGCATGTATAGGCATACTTGCTGTATATCGTTGGCGTCCTGCAGGAACCTGGAATTTCATATTTATTCCTATTTATTGATTATTTCAACTTTTTCATTGATTTATGTTTGTTTTTTTTACTGTGATTTACAAGAGATCCAGTCTAGCCTCACTGGGCCTGGGAACAGACCAGGCCATTGATAATGCATGTTAAAATACATGCACATTGCTGGAAAAACCAACCACTTTCTCTAGATAAGTAGAAATTGGCTTCCTGAGATGCAAGATTCTGCAGGACTGATGCCAGCCTGCACTGTCGGTGTTCATGCTGTGTGTCATCTCGTCTTGCAGGTAATCCCGGCGGCGGTGGCTTTTTCTGTGGTGGTAGTGACAGTACTGTACTTCCTCCTCCTCCGAGGAGAGAAGAAGAGGAAACTACCTGTCACTCTGCAGGATCCTGTGGTCAAATATCCACTCTGCCTTCTAGAAAAAGAGGTAGGCCACAATATCCACTCTGTCGCACCAAAACAATCAGGTTATATATATATAGAGAATGAAGTATATTCAAGTTACAGCGGGTAAAACATCAACTAACATGGGCAAACATTATCTGGTGCGAGAATGGTAGACCTTCAGTATTTCAACTTCCTGTGGACACACACATGTAAAACCTGGTAATACACCAGCTAAACAGATGCAACATTCAACTGCAACGTAACAAATGCCATCGATATTGCATGGAGACTTACTGATAATGAAATCTGGTGTCATGTATCTGTTCTGAAGCTCATATTTTGGCATTATGACTATATTGTTGCCCGAGTTTCTCATGTCGATCTTGTCATGCTTGCAAACATTTAAGTTTCATAAAACACATCAAAGCTGGATACAAGCATCAGTAAGAAAAGGGATGGGGGTTAAACATCCTACTCACCTGCAATTTGGATATTTATATGACTACACTTGTCTACAGGTTTTTGAACCACCAGGAATTGTAATTGTAATTTTGGATGACTATATGAATCTATTGCTTTCAGCATGGATTTGATGCTCACCATTACTTAATTGTTCTTTGTTCCACGCCGTGTCTGTATCTGTGTCCAGGAAATGAGCCCTGATACGAAGAAGTTTCGGTTTGGCCTCCCCTCTCCAACTCACGTCCTTGGACTGCCCATAGGTATTGGCTTAAAGCTCTCCTCTTCTTTCTCTTCTGTCCTCTTCTCCAAACAGACTAAAGTAAAACAGGAACAATAGATAAAATAGGACTGGGCTGCAAACAAATAACATTCTCAGCAAGAAATCAAATCCTGAAATAAAGGACTCGGCATAAGACAAAGTCCCTCAGTAACACTCCACTATCACTCCATCATATCAAAGGGCACTAGGTGACAATCAGGGAAAATGGGTGAGGCACATGATGAAAGGATCACTTCCAAGAGCTATGTAACATTAACTAAGACTAAAGGAAAGATAAAAAAAAGTCTCTACCTTTCCAATAATGGAAAATACTTGTAAATTAAATTTGTCCCAGAGCATGTGCCCCTACTTGTCTCCAGAAGGGAATGGTATTATATGAGTGGGATCATTTCTATACATCTAACCCCTCCCAACACCCTTCCTTCCTCCTCTCCACCCAATTCAACCCTCCTCCTTGACCATTTCTTTTCTCACCTCTCCAATCTCCATCGTCTTCTTCACTCCTCTCCCATCTCGCCCTGTCCCTGACATCCTCCTCCTCTCTCCTCTTTCCTATAGGTCAGCATGTATACCTGTCAGCCAGGGTGAATGGCAGTCTGGTGGTCAGAGCCTACACCCCGGTCTCCAGCGATGAGCACCAGGGATACGTTGATCTTGTAGTGAAGGTATTCAACATTGCTGAACATTGCAGGAACTTGAACTACAACAGCAGTTGATGCTGCACACCTAGCTAGACAACGTAAGACTGAACAGCATCTGTATTAGTCTGTGTATTTCTTCTCGTACGAACACGTAGAGCAGTTCAGAGTGAGGCAGTCCACTTCCTGTTTTGGTTGAGGCACTTCCTTTGTGCCGTAAATCAGTCTTTCACAATTCAGGGGAAATCATACCTGGGGGCGCAAGGAATGAACAAATAGAAAGCAACACATAGAATAAACACTATCAACATTTGGGGATGTTACAGTGAGAAGATATTCTACATGTAGGAGCTGTAATGGGTAAGTTGTCCCTCTAACACTTTGGTGCATTTTGTGCCTGTGCAATTAAATCACTGTTTTCCCCACTGGGGTTTGTTTGCTGTTCAGTTTTTTTGGTGATGCGTTATTGCCAGAGAGCCAAACTATACGATTCCTGTTTGACCTGGTTGTTGCACTGCTCTAAGGCCGAAGGAGTCATCTGAATACCACATGACCAAAAAGCATGACTCACATTAAGGACATTTTCCTCAAGGGAACGCTTTGACATTTTGGATGTTGGTGTTAGTGTTTCTTCACCTGGTACAAAACAAAAGAGAATATCCACCTAAAAATGTCATGTTAGCAGGAAAACCCAGCAGCATCAGTCGGGGTTTGTAATGTACTTCTTCTGGTGAAAAAAAAATAGGAAAAGAAAATGAAAAATCGAAAATGTCGAGGCATCTTTTGAACCTCTTTTAACTTCAATAGGTGTACTATAAGAACTGCCACCCTGCCTTCCCGGAGGGAGGGAAGATGTCTCAGTACCTGGACAACATGGCTATAGGAGACTCCATTGACTTCAGAGGACCCAGTGGACTGCTGGTGTATAACGGGAAAGGTATGGTGTTTACATCCCCCTTACTTCACCTGTCACTCATCCCCCTTCCCAACACAGAGAGAGAGAGAGAAAGGACAAGAAGTATTTGAATGCAAGCCTCTATCACTTGCCCTGTAGATGCCATCGCCGTGGTGTGGCCAACAGATGGCAATGTGGCATAAGGTTGTGTCTGAGCCCCTTTGCACGCCATAACACAAACGTCTTCTCTTCTCCTCAGGTGCATTTTCCATCCGACCTGACAAGAAGTCTGAGCCTAAGGTTCAGCCGTTCAAACACATTGGCATGATCGCTGGTGGGACAGGTGAATGTACACCTCTGTTAGCCCCTTGTGAATAATGTTTTGCAATGCATGTGTGTATTCAGAGGAGCATCGCCGTTGCTCAGCAGGCTAAAAGTCTTTGCAGAATGAAATGAATGAATTCTTGCATGTACATGACTGTGGGGTTTGATATTCCCTTTAGTTCAATGTGCCCCTACAGTGTTGTGTTATTACTGAATCGTCCTCTGAGAGTAATTGCTTTGCGTTATACCATTACAGGTATCACTCCCATGTTGCAGTTGATTCGCAGCATCACAGCAGACCCTGCTGACAACACCAAGTGCTCTCTCATATTTGCCAACCAGGTTAGCTCTGCACATTCACCACAGACTCTGCTGTGGTAACACCAGGGATGATGGTTTTTTTCAAACTAAAACTCACAAACAAGCAATTCCAACCCTGGATGGGAACACTGTCAAGTGTTTAGACCTTTTCCTCTCATTAGATCCTCTTTAGAAATCTTTCCTGGGTACAATACGGCTCCATTTGGTTTTTACAGCTTGCCTAAGCCTTTGTGAGGCTTTCACACAATTGCATTGTGCTTAGTTCAGTTTCCTAAATGGAATGGAATAAATATGATCTTAGCCTCTGTTTAGGAAACCCAGCTGTGTCTCATTGTTAGAGTATTACATAAAATGGTGACTGAAAATGCTCTGGAGACATTTTTTTTTTTACTCCCTCTCTGCCTCTCAGACTGAGAAGGATATCCTATTGAGAGAGGAGCTGGAGGAGCTGAAGAGGAATCATCCTGATAAACTCGAGCTCTGGTTCACACTGGACAAACCTCCACAGGGTAAGGCAACGTCTGTTAAACTATGAACTGGGACCCAACAAGGGTGGAAGAAGGGTGGTCTGGTGGGCCCCCACACATGTTTTTTACCAGCAGTGTACCAGCGGTGGATTTGGTGGGAAATCTGCTGCATTGCTTTATGGCACAAAACAGGAAGGGGGCGCTGTTCTCCCAGCGCTAACGGAGCTAAAGCCTTTAGAGTTTCTTGCAATTGCAGATGGTGGAACTTCCAACATGTTTATCCACTACAGTAAAGTGAGAGGAAACCTTTGACCTGTTTGTGATAGGAAGCAACCGGGTTTATGGGAAATGTGGTCTTAATCTTGAGAAACACTGGCTCTAACAATACCACTGGTGTGAGATAGAGGATATCTTGACCATTTGTTTACAGTAATTATAAATAATTTGACAATAATATATGAATGTTTAAAAATGCTACATGATGCACCTTTAATGATCACAGAATAGGATGTGACCAAACATCTTAAATTTGTGTCCTGGGATGATAAAGGGGTTATGGGTCTACTCCTGCTACACTACTCAGTTCTAGTTACACTATTACATTACACTACTATATTATACAAGCTATACAGCAGGTATTAGCTATAGTACTGGACAAACAAACACACAGTAAAGCATTACACTGAGGGCATTACTATTTTTTCTTTACTATATGATGCAAAAAAACTATTAACAGAACACAAAATATTGGAAACATACAACATGTTTGCTTTGCATTTGCCACGTTTTATTGTGAAAATCATTTCAAATTTAAGTGCAAGTTCAAAGCAAAATTAAACACTACACTACACTTCACTTGCCATAATCTGGGACCCCATGGAAAACTGTATAACATGATGTAACTGTACTGGATGTAAAATGGAATATGAGTACAAAGTACAAAGCCAGGCTAGGAACTTTAATGCATCAGCTCCAAAGCCAGGCCCGGTGATAAGGTAACCAATTTGCTCCTGAAGATTCATAGCGGGAAATCAAACAAATACTAGATGGCTAAATCCCTGCAGGCCTAGGAGGGAGATACGTAGCCTTACAAGAACACAAACAGGGTGTTACAGTAGCTTAGTAAAACTCTCATGTCTTTTTATTTTTTGCATAATCCTTAAAGCAAACAGAACCTAATGAGCATAATACGGTTACATAACTCCTGTTCTGAAGTCCTTGAACACAACGCATTCTGTCTCGTCACGATTTCATGAGCTCCACACAGAATAGCAACACACTGGCGCTTCATCGCTATTCATTAGAAGAAGTGCATATGCTGTTTGTTAGCACAGTTAGCATTTATTTGCCCCGGAGGAAGAGACGATCTGTGAGTTAAAGCAGAAGTTCAATAAGCCTCTCTGTGTTGTTATTGGTGGCTTCATTTACACTACTGGCTGAGATCTTTTTCTCACCCAGGAGACCAAAAACAAAGCAATCTTTTCATCGCTGTCTAAGCAGATAATTCCTTCAAAACGATCTGATCTGAGCCACAAATGGTTAAAAGTCACATGATCTGACTCCAGGTACATCCAGCCTTAGTGTGAGCTGACTCTCTCTCTCTCTCTCTCTCTCTCTCTCTCTCTCTCTCTATCTCTGATTCTCTTGTCCGTCCAGACTGGCACTACAGTTCAGGGTTCGTGACCTATGACATGATAAAGGACCACCTCCCTCCTGTTTCCAGTGACGTCCTTGTTGTCCTGTGTGGTCCTCCACTCATGATCCAGAAGGCCTGTCTGCCAAATCTGGAGAAGCTGGGATACGGAACAGACAACATCTTTGCATACTAGCATCCTGGCTATCCTGGCTAGGCTACAGGAGTACTTTACTTTCCCTGTAATCACTCAGCATTGGTGGGCCATCACAGAAAAGATATAGGGCCAATGCCTACAAGAGCTGTTTTCATCACCAGAAAGCAGTGGGACCAAACCTGGGACCATAAAAGGGATAAATATAGAATCAAAATGACCAATAACCATTGTTATGAAAAACTGAACACCGATTTACAGTATCAATCACCAACTCAGTCGTATTTTCATCTATCAACAAACTCCTGGCTAACCTCGATTAGCCTTTGCACAAGACAGATGACAACAGAATGTGGCATTTTTTTAAAGTGGTAGTATATTTTGTGTTGTATTGCTTTAAATATGCCCAAAAGTATTTTTTTCTGAATTAAAAATAGAAAAACTTTGACTTTAATACATGTAAGATGCAACATAAACACCTTGAGTCAAGTACTACTGTGTATGGTGTGTTCTACAGTCGGTGTGTTGTTCTGGTATTTTACTGGTATTGAACTTCAGAACCATATGGCCGCCATATGCCAATCAACTTTGCAGTGGGTGTGGCCTAACACAAAAACAGCCATAACTTAATGACCATTTGTGAAGTCAACACAAAACAACAACACAAACAGGTTTTTTTTTGCATAATCCTTAAAGCAAACAACCTAATGAGCATAATACGGTTACATAACTCCTTGAACGGTTACAGAAGTCCTTGAACACAACGCCTCGTCACGATTTCATGAGCTCCACACAGAATAGCAACACACTGGCGCTTCATCGCTATTGATGAGAAGAAGTGCATATGCTGTTTGTTAGCACAGTTAGCATTTACTTGCTACGTTGCTGCCATGCTCGCCGTTGGCTACTATGCTCGCTGTTGCTGCTACTACTGCATATCAGGTGGACTGCTGGGGTCATACAAGTAAAAGTAGAATGCTCGGTTCTGATCCTGAATCAGGCCTTGATGCAGTGGCTCAGTATTCAGGATATCAGTTTTGGGTGTCCTCATGGAAATAGTGGGTGCTCCACTATACACATAGTTTTATTCATGTATAGTATATTCCTTGTTGGCATTTTATCTGCCAAAGCGTCCCTTCGCCCTGTCCAGCCCGCATGAGTCAGGCGTGACGGCCAGGGGACCTCTGTTCCCTCGAGTCGTCAGCAGACGGGGCCTGCCCCAGCCTGAGTTGGGCCCGAGCTGCTGCACAGCTTGAAGCCAAGCTTCCTCATCTTACCTCTTAGCTTTCGGTCTGGCGGTCATGTTCCCCAGACAGAGAGGTTTTAGAGGTAGGGACCCCCTCCTCTCTCTCCTCAGACAGATTCATAGTGGAGCGTCCAGCTGACAGAAACACACCCAACATGCTGTTAGCTGGACTCCTTCATCACAACAAGGTTTCATTACAGGAGAGATGACTTCTAGGGGTTTCATCAGTCATGTCAGTAAAATGAATACACATTGTTGTGTGTATTTGTACAAAGTCTTCAAAATACTGGGGCCAGCTGCTCTTTATATCCAACAGACTGACCAGGTACATCTAGACTCAGATGAGTTAGTTTCAATTTAAAGACATAAATGTGACGTAACGTTAAATGTCTCCATACTGGTGATTAACATTATCAATGTCTTCCTGTCCCTTATTTGAAGTGAAGTTATTTGGGTTGTTAGAGTCCTTTCCTGTTAATCACCAACCACATTCAAACCGTTTCCACATTGATGTTTATGGAGGACCAAGACTAAAACTGACTAAAGTATGAGGTGAGACAATAAATAAATAGGACAAAAATACAGAAATATACATTTACACCAGATTCCATGTATTTATATTTATTTCTATATATATATATATATATATACACTGATTAGTTTATTTTATTTTATTTTTATATTTATATTTATATTTATATTTATATTTATATTTATTTATTTATACATTAATTTATTTATACTTAAGTCAGTTTTGGTAGATAAGTAAGGTTAAGATAAATAAGTTCAATAATAATATGTTCATCTTAGTTAATAACCAATGAGGGATGAAAGAATGATCGTATGATAGGAGAAGGAGGAGTGCAGTTTTAGAAAGGATAAAAAAAGATGAGACCAGAAAACTATTGGGGATTTCACAACGACTGCTTCTCTGAGAAGAACACAGAAAACTCCAAGAACACAGAGATGAAGAAAATCCCAAAAGACTTTGTGCATCAGAGCAACATCCTCCCAATCCTCCTGCTGAAACTGTCAGGAAAGAGTTGCTTCTGGGCTGCCTTGTCTGAGACCCGTCAACACCTAGTATCCACAACATAGAAAATGAATAAATAAAAATAAACACTGGATACTTGTAATTTGATAGAATTTTTTTGGTATGAAAATTGTCACACTTTGAATATCAGCACAAACAAAACAAAACTTTCAGAAACCCGTGTCAGTCGCTCCCTGCAGAATTTCACCAAAATAAATGTAACACACTGAAAAGAACAAAGATTTCCAGGTGTTAAAATGCCAAAAACTGTACATACTCACTTCACCTTTACCGCCATTCTAAAGCCACCGTTTTGCATCAACTTTGGCTCATAACATCTTAACCCATTGTCAACAATACATTGACAAATGGAGAGAAAAGGGCCATGATATGTAGTTGTGATCATGCAACCTCAGCAAATAAAACCCCAAGGAGTTATTTTAGCACAACATATGAATATAGAATGTGTGCAATAAGATAGCATTAATATCCCTGCAGTGTGAAATAGTGTAAAATAGTAAGAATTATCATTCAGAGGTGACTCATCATTCATGCACCTCACAACTACACTGGAATGTATATGTAATGTCTCATGTGATATTTACAGTCCTTCAAATGTTTCAATAGTATTTACTGTTATTAAGTTTTATTGAACTGAAGTGACAAATGAATAATACATAATAGTAAATAGTGTAAATAATATGAATTGACTTCAGTCAGAGTTTCACAGCACTGGAGTCAGATCTCATCACATGATGGGTTAAAACATGCTAGGATGCTTGTCACGTGGGGACCCAGCAGAAGGTTTGGTTTAGAAGACGGCGGCCTTGTCCTCACTAACTGAGACATCTAAAGGGATCAGACATGTGGGCTTTCTAACTTTGGGAGCATTTGAGAAACTGTTGCAGCATATCTGAATGCTAGACTCTGTTCAATATGTTGTCTCTTTCATTTGAACATGGTGAAGGTGTACCGTCTACTCTTTGTGTGAACTTGCTGGTGCACAGTGTGTTTGATATGATAACTCCACAGATTGGCTGGATCAGTCATTGTCCCCACCATTGATCAAAATGGATTTGAGGTTTCCAACATAGAAACCAGGCCCTACATTGCTGGAGACCACATACTCATCCATGCACTCACTTACACAGGAGGAGTCACTAACATGTCATTGGACTGTTTCATTGACACAATTGTAATTACTCTATTAGTTGTATGAAAATGACTTTTTATTTTTATTTCAAATCCATAACAGGGTGTTAAAGGGTTATCTTTATGGATACTATTCAGTATTTTGAACATTCATCATTGATCCCATCCATCTAGTATAGTAACAAGAAAAAGTCACCCAGCACCACACCCCACCCACTTTTTCCTCAATTCTATTAAAGTGAAATTTATTTTACTTATTTTTTCATAATTTATCAGAGAGTACATAGATCACTACATTATTATTGGACTTAATATGATCTTGGTGTGAGGATGCTGTCTTACTGGATTGTCCAATCAAAACAACAGTGCTTCATAAGGACTCATGTTGAACATCAGTGTCCGAGATGTGGATTTTGGTCATTGTACTTCTGCAACTGGACGAAGAACAAAGTGATTTAGGTAAGTCAATGGTTTTTCCTCTTTAATGTTTAAGTGTTTGAGGTCCAGTGATGCTGGAACTTCCAACCAGAGGTGGAAAGAGGAGTGAGAGATCTACTACATACCGATCTTTTTAGTCAGGTACAACTTTAATTTGACTTGAGCAGGTTTCTAGACAAGTATATTCTCTCTCCAACCTCCGACTTGAGGAAAGGTCTGAAAAATTAAGCTCAGTTTTAAGTTTTTCTCTTGGGGGATGTTTTACTAAGGCTAGTTCAACCTGCACCTCGGTTATAGGTCAAAAGCGTAGTACAGGCTTGGGCTTGGACAAATGAATTAATGTGGAATTAATAAATTGATTGTGAATGTTCTCATTGATACATATAGACCTATTTTGACCATTAAGGAGTAGTAAAGTGCAATAAATCAAGACCAATTGAATGTAGTAAAATACCGCCGTTGGGGCACGACTGAATTTAGTATGAGATGCTATCTGTTGACTTAGGTTAGCTCCCAGCAATTTTGTTTTCCACCTGTTGGTAACTCAATATATTGAGATAAAAACATTGGAAATAAAGGTCGGTGTAACATCGAAAAATGATCCTGGAAAGAAAAAAAAAAAAGTCAATATTTTGAGGTATACACACTCGACATCGCATGGAACTTTGAGAAAGGACCCTAAAACACTTTCCCTTCTGTTGGTAAGTCATTATAATGAGTTGCACAGCAGAGAAAATCATTTAGAAACTGTAATTTGTTTATTTTTCGATGCCTTTCAGGGTTTCTGTAGATTTCTTCTAGACTTTCCTCAAATCAGAGGTCAGACAGACAATTCAGAAATTTGTTCAAGTCACATTAAAAACCTATGGACCTGAATGTGGTCTCCAGTAATCTCCAGTCATCTCCAGTAACTATATGATACTGAATGACCTTGGAGAGGGGGGCTTTGGCAAAGTGGTCCGATGTATCAAACTGGATGAGAATGAGATTGTGGCCGTAAAGATACCCAAGGATGACGATGTGGCCGAAGTTGAGGTGGGCTACTTTACTGATAGAGATTGTCAGATTTTGTCTGATCCGTTTAAAGGATTTGCTGTGGAACACGTAACCTATGTGTTGATAACATCACCATGTCAAACTTGTCATGTATCCCTAGGTGTTCATGATAGATGCACTAAGAGGTTTGGACCCAGACAAGTGTAACATTGTCAGGTTTTATGAGACCTTCCTGTTACACACTCAAACTTGTCTGGTGTTTGAGATCTTAGACATCAGCCTCTTTGATTACTTGGAGCAGAGAGAGTTTACTCCTCTGCAATTAAATGACCTAAGGCCCATCGTCCAACAGGTACAGATACCATCAGATAGAAAGTAAATTCAAAGCTTCAGAAAAGCTCCACTGTGGTTCATACTCTATATTCTTTGTACTTGCAGATGGCCACAGCATTCAAGGCCCTGAAGAGCATCGGCGTGATCCACACAGATCTGAAATCAGATAACATTATGCTGGTGGATCATCGGAAAGAGCCCTTCAGGGTGAAGCTGATTGACTTCGGCACAGCCATTCTGAGGTCTGAAGCCAAGCCAGGCGATACATGTCAGCC
The DNA here is from genome assembly GCA_034670405.1 of Hoplostethus atlanticus. Classification (NCBI taxonomy): domain Eukaryota; kingdom Metazoa; phylum Chordata; class Actinopteri; order Trachichthyiformes; family Trachichthyidae; genus Hoplostethus; species Hoplostethus atlanticus. Next base: position 18,162,741 of record JAXDDX010000001.1, read on the forward strand.
CCTTCCCTACAGGTGAGATCTCTAGAAACAAGGATCACCACTCTCCTGGAGAGTGCTTGCAGTTTCTCACTTCTACTAAGTAGCAGAGTGTGTGTTTCCTGTCCATACCTGTGTGACAACCTCCTACTGATGCCTTCTTTTTTCAACACGCCCCATGTTGTATTCTTCCTCAAAACATGACAGTGTTTCTCATTTGGTGTGCTGCTGTTCTTCCACACTCAGGTCTCCAGAAATCCTTTTGGGGCTCCCATATTCCGAGGCCATCGACATGTGGTCCCTGGGCTGCGTGATGGCAGACGTGTTCCTCTACGATTATCTCTTCCCTGGGCAGTGTGAATATGACGTGGTCAGTACCTTACTATAGCTGGACTCTCTGTTCCCTTTCTACACTAACCCTAAATTATTGATTACAGTAGCTACTCTAAGACCAGCAGATGATGATCACAGCAGACAAGTAATAAAACCATATGGAGTCCTGATAGTCTAGACTGATGTGATCCTGTGTTTTGCCTCCAGATGCGATTCATCGTCCACCTCCTGGGTCAGCCAGCGGACCACCTTCTGAATGCTGGCTTGGAAACAAGAAAGTCATTCCACTTTTTGTCTGAAGGCTGGACGCTCAAGGTACCACAACACCGCTTTTTTGGCTTTGTTGACCAAATAGAATTTTCTCTTGAACATTTTCTTCCCTATTTAAAAAAATATATATTGTAAGTATCAATCAGTAATTGAGCGAAGGTGATAAGAGGTATTTCAAATACACTTTACCTTCTTTTAGACACCAGAGGAGTATACATGTCAAACAGGCATCTTGTCCAGTGACGACAGGCGCTACTCATTCACATCTCTGGATGACTTGACAGAGGTAGGTAGTCAAGTAGGTGGTAGCTGCTGAAGACATGGAATTGGTTGAATTGATGACTTTCATCAACCTTTTTGTGAGTCAGGAAGATGATTTGACTGAATTCCTTTTAAACTTTTCTCATCATTTCCAAATTTAGTTGAACCTGGAGAAAGAGGACAGGGCTGAGGTTGATGATAGGAGGCAGTTTGTGGACCTCCTGAAACAACTGCTCCACGTGGATGCCGGTCAGAGGATTACACCCGGTGAAGTCCTCGCACATCCATTTATCACAATGAGCCACCTCACCAGCAACTCCCACCACAGCTCTCAGTAAGTGTGTGTGTTTGTATGTGTGGTGTGAGTCCTTATATTACTGCACATAGGTTATCAGACAAGGGTAGGCACTGTAGGTGAATGATTCATAAACTGATCAACTGATTGATTGATTGGCATGCTTTGTCCAATGGGAAGTCCTGCTGCCTGGCTATGAGCATAACGTTGAGTTTGTCCTCTGGTAGCAGTGAAGCTCCGCCCCCTGCCATCACCAGTGAGACTGTGGATGAAGGAGAAACTCAGCCCGCAGCATTTAAGTCCAGCAGCAGCCAGGCCCAGTCCAGGTCCAAATATAGGACCGAGGTTTATGATCGGTAGGTGTTGGTCCATCCTTTGCCTCTTTCTGATTGAGGAAGGTACCTGAATGTACCTGTACAACACATTTGAGGTAGCAGTATATGTTAACTGCATGTGTCCTCATCCACCAGTGTTAGGAGAACTTACACAATAGAAGAGCCATCTTGGTTCTGCCTAACCCAGACATGTCCACCGACCAGTGATGGGGCTACTGAACAGGACAGTAATTGCCACCAAATTAGGTACGATTATTTCCTCCGGCGCTCCACTCACCCCTCAGATGATGGTGGAAGAGGAGGGTGGGTCAAGTTAGGCCATAATGTGAGCAGATCAGGGGATATGTGCATCCATACGGTATTTGATGGAATAGTACGCTAAAAGTGCATTTTTTTTCTCACCAATATCAGGGAAACGTGTCCACTTTGAGCAGATATTGGTCTCTGCCAAATTACATCAAAAACAATGGAGATGCAAATACTGCTCTTTTAAACTTGTACGTGCCAATGGTGACTGTGTGTGTGTGTGTGTGTGTGTGTGTGTGTGTGTGTGTGTGTGTGTGTGTGTGTTTAGCCCCAAGGCTGTTCTGGACAAGGTCTCCAGCTCCCAGGAGTCCCTCGGTGAACTGGCACACCTGGCTGTGATAACGGAGGGGACTCCATCGCTGGACCACAGAGGTAAGAATCACTGCTTGCTCAGCGTGAAATATATATTAGCAATAATGTACGGTTGAAAAATTGACTCAACCAGGAATGAATGTGATTATTGTTAATAATACTGATCATCTCCTCACAGGTTGGAGCTCCAGCAGCAAGCTCCGCTGTGGACAACCTGGTCAACAGAAACTCTGCTCACTCCACATCTGGTAGGATTTTCACCTCCACTTGTGTCTGAATTGTCAAGTCCGTCCACACGGTAGTTAATTCCATCAAGGTGGCTTGAGGCATTGACTGTCCTCTTTGGATTTTCAGAGGTCAGCAAGCCCAAGAAGAAGAAGATGAAGGGAGTCCGACGCTTCTTCTCCAGGTTGATGAGGGCGTTTTTCTGCTGCGGTGCATCCAAGGTCGCACCTGTGGCGTGAAGTTCTCTATGAAGGGTTTTTTCTTGCAAAACACCTGAGAACTACACTCAGAAAATATTCACCCACCTGTGTTCTTAATTTGAAGTCAGAAAAGATTTACAAAAGTGAATATCTGAATGAATGTGATAACAACCGCACACAAATATATTTGCTCAGATTTATCTTTATTCTTGAATATAATGTTCTAGTGCAAGAACAACTGAGTGACTACAGGTTATTGAATCTGCCACTGCAACCTCTCAGAAGTCGTCTTGTGCATCACAAATGTTGAATCTGCACAACTGATATTATAATTAACAGCTTAACATTAACAGCTACAAATATTGTCCAACATGGAAGGAATGAATGTTCTAAGTATAAAAGTATAAGCAAAGGTATCTAGGACTAGATTACGGTGTGTGTGATTCAACTAACTTTCTGTACAACAGTGGTGGGCCTCATCAGCAACAATGACGAAACAGCGTACAGGGAAGAAGTGGAGCAGCTAGTGGGTTGGTGTAAGGACAACAACCTGTCCCTCAATGTCGACAAGACAAAAGAGTTGATTGTGGACTTCAGGAAGACTCGGATCGACCACGGTTCCACTGTGGAGAGAGTCAGCAGCACCAAATTCCTTGGTGTGTACATCGCCGATGACCTCACATGGTCCCTGAACACCACCAACTTAGCCAAGAGGGCCCAGCAACGGATGTGTCATGGTCTGGGCGTAGCCTAAGTAGTGTGAGGCGGGGCTAATTGGGCTCAGCTGTAGCCATTTTGTAAATCAGGAGAGGAGTAGGGATTGGCTGAGTCCCATTTAAAAGCCCTGTGTTTTGTGTTGTCTGGGCATGTGGATTTGGGGTTGGTGATGCCACGCTGGTGCCAGTTCCTTTCATTCGGTGGCCAGTTGCATTGGAGCTCGTGTCCTGGTGTATGTGTCCGTGTTGCTGTTGGCTGCTACTCCGATCGGCGGAGGAGAGGCCTAGTGATCAACTGATCAAGCCAGTTCAGCAAACATGTCTGAAGTGGAATTGTCAAATCGGCCAATAGGGGGCGCCACAAAGGCCACATGTTGTTCAATGAAGACATGTAAAAGTACATTTTTGTGTGTTATTTGTTAAATCAACGTGGCAGCAGCCTGTAAATGCTACACGGCATTACTTTTAACATGTTAATAATCCTCAAAATACACTTTGGCTTTCAGCATTACATGACTTTAAATCCATCAAAACACCTGCGCAGTAAATGGTTAAACAAAAACAAAAATGAAATGTAAAGTTGCTAACATTCTATGCTAACTAGCTAGCTAATGTTGCAAAATACCAATGACATGAACTACTTTTGACATTACTGTTACATGGGGAACAGTATTTTACATTGGGGAAATTAAATCTAAAGGGCGGCCGTGCGATGTAATAATTGCGATGTAGAAACCGGGATTTTCTGACTTCCGAGCTGAACTTGAACGCAGCCTAACCGCGTTCATTTCAGCCGTTTCCAACATTACTTGAAGGCACCACCGGATAATGGGCGTGTTCCGGTTATTCTGCGATAACATGTCGGCGACGGAGCTGTCTTAACTTACCATGAAAAGTTCACTGTCAAGATAAGTTTAGCTTCTTAGTCGTTAACGGTTGCAGGAACATGGTGCGTGAACGCAGCGTGGATGTAGTCAAGCTGTCTGAGAGTGGGTCACTGTCTAGGCTTATAGTTGTAGTTGTACTCACTTGGACAAACTTCCCGTTGTGTGACTCTGCAGAAATCAGCCCGGGAGAGATGTCACGTCTGGGGTCCGGGGCTCGAGCCCAACGCGGTCCTACCGGTCCGACACTTCTTCGTCCAGGCAGTCAATTCAAAGGGAGACAACCTAACTCTCTCTCCAGGTAACGCGTTAAAACACCGCGTGCGCTGTTTCCTCTCGGTGTGACGTAAACCAGCATCTCCCAAACTCCCTCACTGCAGCATTTCCTTTCAAACTTTATTATCAGGGGATCACATTTTTGTTTCTCGTAACCTGATTTTGGAGTCCAATGAGACGGACTAATTTAGCAATATTTACTGTTTTAACACCACTAGCTTTCACCTAACCATGCTTTCGTCATCTTCCCTATTCACTGACAATATAGCAACATACATGACAACATAACCATCACCAATGACTCACTTTAGAAAGGCCTAATCATTTTAGTATTCATTTAAAATCATCCTGGGAGCTCTTATTTTGAAACACTACTTTATAGGGCGGGCATTGCCATTCTTTAAGCCATACCAGCCCCGTAGAAATCTAACACCAGTGAGAGGCATATAAGTGAGAGCATCTCTGTGGTATCAGTGTCTTGACATTCGCTGTTTGTCTTAGGTAAAGACACGTTTAAAGTAAAGATAACCCCGCTGACCCAGAAGGAGCATGTCCGCATCCACGTACCTCCACCCCTGGACAGAGGAGACGGATCCTTCCTGGTGAGGTATCGACTCTACGGTAGTACCCTGACGGGGCTGAAGGTTCAGGTGCTCCACCAGGATGCTGCAGTTGCCAAGTCACCCTATACCCTCCAAGGTACACCGGTCCTTCTCGTACCGAGAGAGTCTCAGGGTCCTTCGATATCTTACCACTGATTTATAGAATAACTAAATATGTGTGTGTGTGTGTGTGTGTGTGTGTGTGTGTGTGTGTGTGTGTGTGTGTGGTCAATGGATGATTTGTTGAAAACTTCACCAAAACAGACTTGATGACCATGCAGTTTTGAGTTTATCTGATTGGTTATGGAAGTGCTTCATAAACCCAAGGGTTGTAGAATTTTCTCAACAAGTTTTGGATTCATTTTGGGTGCTGGAATGCCTGTAAGCTGCCGATTCTGGCTGATGAAGTTTCCCAAACATGCAAGATCTAGTGCTGAAAGAACACCGAAAGCGTGTTAGTGAACTACAATCACCATAATTCATTGCACTAACGACGCTGCACAAATGTGTCCTGGTGTGTCTGTGCTGACACAAACTGAATGGAGAGACTGTTGGATGGTCAGATTGAAGTATAATAGTGAACTAATGTTTCAGTGCCATTGGTTTATACTAGATTGAGAGACTGTAAAGTACAAAATGTGGATTAGTAAGAATATCTGTCCTGATAATCCCTGGCTGAGTCACACCGATGTGTTTTTAAATGGGAAAACAAAGCAACAGTAAACATGTCGTCCCCCATGAATGATGCTGACGCCCTCAGGGCCAATCAGTAACAGATACGTCCCATTATTTTGACCTGTAATTGTCGCGTCCCCTCCCCTTGGGGATGATCGGTGTAATTAAGAGGAAACCAGAATGCAGCGGTAAGATGCATCATCAGGGGATAAGCTCTTGACCAGTGAGTCACATTAAAGCTGCACTAGGCAAGAGTTTTATGAAAAAATACACCCGTTATATCAACCTATATTATGAAAAAGAGTGTCCCATCTCCCCTGACTGAGACCCTGTAGATTCACTCTATTTTACCTAATGAAATATGTTCACATCTCCGGCCCAGAGGAAGTGATGAATCAAAACTTCAGAGTAAAATCCAAACTGTCTCCTAAACATCAGCGAGGCTCCGTCCAGAGAAAGCTGGACTCAGAAACGTTAGATCTTTTCCTCTCTCGTCCCTGTCCGGCTTGGTAAACGTGAGCGTGCCGTGTGCAGTTCACTGACGTCTTCAAACAAGGCCGGCTCACTTTACTGTTATTCTCTTCAACCGGCAGGCCCGATCTATCATGAATACTGTGACTGTCCTGAACCCGATGCGTCCACCTGGGAGAGCGTCATGCGGTGTCCTGCCGAGGAGCCTCAGATCCTGGAGGACTTCGGTTCCTTCCCCACCGTCGACCTGCAGCACCTCCGGCAGGAAGTTCCTCGCAGATTTGTCAACAGAGGAGGTCTCATTCACTACGCCGTCATCGGCAACCAGGTGCATCGGCGCTCGCTGGGAAAATACACCGACTTCAAGATGTTCTCGGATGAAATGCTGCTGTCTCTAACAAGGAAGGTAAAGAGGGAAATTGAAAATGTCGCAAGTCATGTTTTGAAACTTTTGAAGGTAAAGATGAAATCATTCCTATTCCTTTGATTTCCATTTCACGGGGTCTTTGATGTCCTGACATGAAGGTGAAGTTGCCTGACGTGGAGTTCTACATCAATGTGGGGGACTGGCCGGTGGAGACCAGGAGGGCGGATGCCAGTCCCGGGCCTGTTCCAGTCCTGTCCTGGTGTGGCTCCGCGGACACAAGGGATATTGTCCTCCCCACCTACGACGTCACCCACTCCACCCTGGAGACCATGAGGGGCGTGACCAACGACTTGCTGTCCATCCAAGGCAATACAGGTAAGCACACACAGCACACACACACACACTTAAGTCCACATATTCTCATGTTTCTTGCCTTTTTTTTGGTTAATATTTGGATCGCCGTCTTCTTAGGGCCTCCATGGGCTAACAAAACGGAACAGGCATTTTTCCGTGGCCGGGACAGTCGGGAGGAGAGGCTTCACCTGGTCTCTCTGGCCAAGGAAAACCCAGAGTTGTTGGACGCCGGGATCACAGGGTGGTTCTTTTTCAGGGACCGGGAGAAAGACGTAGGCAAAGCATCACTCGTTGGATTCTTTGACTTCTTCAAGGTGAGGAGATATTTGGAATATTTTCATCTTCTTTTCCCCACTCAGTTTTATCCCACATAATGTATGCTTGGAATTCCTTGTGCATGTTAAAGCTACAATATGCAACTTTTCACCTTGAGACAGGAAGTGTATTGATAGTCCCGCCCTGCTCCCCCTCAGTTGGTCAAGTTCCCTCCCCCAAAACTGATTGCTCATCTGTCTACCCTGAAACGGCATCTAGTGTGAGGCTGAGGTAACCGGCATCCGTGAAGCCACTGCGATTTAAAATTAGCGTTTAAAAAAAAAAAGAAAGAAATTGCGATGTTCACTGTATTTTCAAATGGGTCTTTTCTGCTGCACGTTTAGCTTCACTGTACTTTCTTTTCTTACTGCTTCCCGTTGTTGTTGTTGTTGCTATGATTTCCCTCCACTAGCCTCACATTGATGGCCACAACCCAGCTCACCTCTGTCCACGCCCACTTGACACGCCCACAGGAAATAGGGGATTTAGGCATGAACACACCTGGTCACAGACAGACTGATCATGTTTAATACATCCTATTTGTTTATTGTTGTTTTAATGTCAAAAAAGTTGCATATTGTAGCTTTAAATAAATACAAAAAAAAACGTTTAAATTGAAAACTGTAATACTTTCCTCTCGCATTTTTTAGTACAAGTACCAAGTGAATGTGGATGGAACGGTGGCAGCGTACAGGTTTCCTTACTTGATGCTAGGCGGCAGTCTGGTTCTGAAGCAGAGCTCGCCATATTACGAGCATTTCTACACCCACCTGAAACCGGGCACCCACTACGTTCCGGTGAAGAGGAGCCTGTCTGACCTCATCGAGACAATCAAATGGGCCAAAGAGAATGATGTTGAAGCACAGGAGGTCGCCAAAGCGGGCCAGGCGATCGCTAGGGAGATGCTGCAACCAAGCAGACTGTACTGTTATTACTACAAGGTACTACAGATGTACGCGGAGCGGCAGGCAGGCCAGCCCACACGGCATCCAGACATGGAGCTCGTGCCTCAGCCGGCCGACAACACTGCAGCCTGCGAATGTGAGCGTGGAAACCAGAAAGATGAACCCACCGTGAAGGAAGAACTATGACGGACGCTGTCCTTAAGTTGATATGTATGTCATTTTCCCATGAATATATTGCTGCAAAATCAGCGGTGAACAGGCGTGCTTCAAACGCAACTTTCACCATTACAATCGGCAACCCTAGTCATCGTTTCATTTTGGACAATAAAGGAAGTTTCAGGAATGATTTTCCATAAAAGCTTGAATTCCGTTCCAGTAGTCAGAAAGTTAAAATAAAAATTCTCCTCCAGCCATTTCAAAGACTTCTACCTCTGCACTGGTTGCATCACAACTTCAGACCAGCAAATGGATACCAACCTGCAGGGGATCACGCTGTGAAAACGATGATGTCACTGTTCTTTTTCATGCTGTGTTTTTGTGTCTCATTTATGCTCATGTTAGTAATGGAAGAAAACTGTGCCAATATAATTGCGACCACTTTTCATTTGATTGTTTTTATTAACAGTATTCATTATGTGTACATTTCTTAATTCATTTATCCAAAGCTGGCAGTTATTGAATGACAAGTGAGGGACTTTTTGTATTACTTAAAAATGTTTTGAACAGATAAAACACTCAAGTGATGAAATAGCACCTGTGCATGCAGCTGAACGTTTGTTATTCCCTGTTATAACCGAATGTGTGTACACGAGAACATCTTTTCCACATTGCGGAGTAGTGACTATGTAACACACTAGTTCATCAACATGATGGTTCATAGCCACTGCACCCAGAACCAAATACACCACACACTTAACATTCATCCTTAATTCATTTTTAACTCGTTATCACAGCAAATGTCACTATTCTTAAGAAAGTTTTTTTTTTTAAATTAAATTTCAGAAAAGTATATTCGGGTGAAACTGTCAATACTTATGGAACGATCTCTACCCTCCAAATAGTAAAATAGATGTAGCTGAAGCTGTACAGAGTGTTAATCATCGATTCAACTCAACTGGCAGGTTATCCAGCTGCAGGGGGAATATCTCACTGTGGTTTAGTCTTTTTGTTTTTTTTAAATGAATCAATTTAAATGAACAGTGTAGCTACCTCTGATACTTTCCCATCAATGTAAAAGATTATGATAAATATACCTTTGCTGTGTCACACAAACAGAATAATTGAAATGAGTAAATGGGCTAATTGCTGCTTTGTCCATTTTGAGTCAAAACACGCTGATAGTCATTATATTACTATTGCGTTTTATTAGGCTGGGTTTACAAGGAAGAGAAAACCATGCATGATCCAAATCTGATCTCTGCAGGCCACATGCCGAAAGAAATTTAAAACATTTTGGTTCACATCTACAAATAACCAATCTTTCCCTCCAAAATCAGATTTAAACACCAGAGGTCACTATTCAGCCTTCTGGAGGTGTTCAAACCAAATATCTGTCATCCAACAATGACTATAGACAGATATGGATTTCTGTACTGAATCATACCTAATAACAGAAAAAAAACATATTGGGGGTCCTTGGGACAAATTTATTTTAGTTGGGGTCCCCAGCAAAACATGTATGTGGGTGTTCTTGGCATCGAAAAACTTCAAGACCCCCCTACTTTATCAAATTTAATCTCTTGGTAGGAGGTTGTTTCTCAAGAGAGATTTTCTGTAGCATAGTTATTTATTAACTATGTCTTTATATCACTTCATTTGCCATAAAATATTACGAGTCACAGTAGTTCAGCTGAACTTGATCATCAGAGTAAGAGCGTCTCCTTCCTTCTTGGAGACAATGGCCTGCAGCATCCCTGTAGGGGTGTGGAGATACCTCGATCCTTTAAAGAAGTTCTCAATGAAACCCCTGTCGATCTTGTCGCATTTCCCGATGGCAGCTTCGAAGTTGTTGCTGAGGACGCCGTAGATATTCCCTGTGTCGTTTTTCTTCCCGAAGAACAAGAAGAGAGCGTAGCAGTCTTTGCCGATGGAAGTGCAGAAGTCCACCATCCTCTCGCACATGGTCCTGTTGCTGGACTCCATCTGCGCCATCTGCATGGATTCAGTGACCGTCTCCGGGGGATAACTCTCCTCCACAGTGCCCTCTCTGTCGGAGAGGTGTAGCACCTGTACCGCGATCTGGATACGAGGGTTCTTGGTCGGTTTCTCCAGCACGGCCCAGACCCAGTCGGCCCCCAGGAGGATGCGTTGCTCGGGTGTCATGGCTGTGCAGTTGAGGTTGTCTGTCATATTGAGGCTGATGCTCTGAGAGATATAGGTCATGAGGAAGATCTGTAGGAAGGCAAGAGCAAAGTATGGAAACTGGGAAGAGCAGCATTGTTGGACAGTAGGACAACACATTTCAGGATCAAGGCTTGTTTCGTAGCCACATTTTGTATTATAACATAAAGATAACAAAAAATCTTGCAGAAAACTGGCAGAATATTGTTTCACTCAGTTTTAAGACCTATTTTCATTGGTTGTACCTAAATTGATAGGCCTTGATTGGCTAAGCACCAAGATCATATTCATAAGATGTCTGATTCTGGTGTTTAAGCAATTTTGTACTTTGTTCTGTTGATTTACAATGAGACAAAGGCAATCTTAGCACTGATCTGCTTTGAAGGAAACCCAAGACAGAACTTTCCAAAGCACCCTAGGCTGTAGAGGAGAGAGTACACAGCACTTCCTACCTGAGTAAGAACCTCAGCGCCGGGGTGGAACTTGTCCTCCGGGTCCTTGAAGACCAGATACTCTTGGGTTCTGGTTGACGCAGTGGAGATGCAGTCGCTGAAGAGGGGGATGACGTCATTGGGGTTCCCGTTTGGGTTCGCGTTGGGCCGCCACAGTGTGGAGAAGATGCTCGGTCGAGGGGATATGATGTTATCGTAGGGAGTGGAGCTCGCCGTGGAGCGCCGGGACAAGTTGAAAGAGGACAAGAAGCTGGATCTCTGGAAGAGGTTGGGCAAGGGCTTGGGCTTGCTCTTGACCTGGCCCATGATGGAGGGAGATCAGAGCGTGGTCTCCCTGATACACTGGCAAGACATGAATATCGTTTGTCTGATTACAACAGCATAAACTGTAATCTAACTTGAAACCTATGAGAAGTTGTCATGAAATACCAGCACTGCTCACCATATGGAACCATTGTCACTGTCACTGCAATCAATGTTAATCTTGAATGAAATGTCTAGTCCACAAAATAACTCACCAGGATGGGTCTGGGTCTCTCTGTAGCTCTGGGTACGCCACCTGCCCTCCACTCCTCTCCTCTGCCCTAGTGAGACAGTGTGTGTTGTGGTGTGAAGCTCGGTGGTTAGTCCACTGAGGTATACAGCACATGCAGTGGCGTGAAGACAAATTCCTACCCCAATGTACAAGTTGTTTAGGTGGAGTTCCTAACCTTCTGACAATGTTAGCACTGGTGTGGCGTGAATAACTTGTAAAAATTTAAGTAAGTCAACAAAAGACTCCTCTTACCAGCTTGCGGGAGGTAACACCACCTAGATCGGGATGAGCCTAAAGGGTTTAATGGGTAAACAAACTGCATAACTGTCTCTTTTTTAAAGGAAGTGTAAATGAGGAGCTGTAGATCAGGCCAAGAGCTTTAAGGGTGATTCATGTCGCACAAGGCGGTGAAAGGTGACTCACTTTAAATTTATGGAAGAGAGGGGAAATATCAATAACAGTGCAAATCATAAACATTTTGTTTGTCAGTGGGAATTCTGCTGCATCTGTCTGTAAAATTGTCTTCTTTATAAGGGCTTCGACTTCCTGTGTGTGAACCTTTTTGAATTAGCTGCATTCCTGCAGAAATGGCTCCTAAAATATGGTCTGATCTTCATCTTCATCATCATTCTTCAAAACATTAACAGCCTCAGATGGAAAGAGTATGTGAACCTCTAGGATAATGACTTCTATGAAAGGGGGTAATTGAAGTCAGGTGATCGAATCAATGAGATGACATTCAGGTGGGTTAGAGGAGTCCTGTCATATAAAAAAACCCACAAAGTTACCAACAGTCTGCTCTCAAAAAAAAAAAGGAGATCTGTTGAGGTGGAATATATTCCAGTCAAAAGAAACTTCAGAGGCCCGCCGGAGAAGAGTTGTTGAGGCTCATCAGGTGTTGTGGCATGACCTGAAGCAAGCCATTCATGCAAGACATCCCAACAATATCTATGAGCTGAACCAGCTCTGTAAAGAGGAATGGTCCAAAATAACCGTTGAGCAGGTCTGATCAGCAACTACAGGAAACATTTGGTTGAGGTTTGCTGCTAAAGGAGGATCCACCAGTTAACTGAATCTCATGGTTCACATACTTTTTCCAATCCAAGCTGGTAACGTTTTAACAAGATGTTCAATAAAGACATTTAAACGTACCAAAAATGTGTGTTTATCATTATAACTTGATGAAGATCAGACCATATTTTAGGAGCCATGTATGCTGAAGAGTCAGTTCAGTTTCCGACCCTGGTGTGCACATGCATATACATGTATGTACTTTCCTGTTAAGTGACATAATGGTTGTTTACATGTGAAGAGTTCCTTTCCAGAGCCCTACACACTAAAAATCATTCGCTCTTGTTTTACCATCCATCTCTTGTCATTTTGTCAAACAAGCACTTGATCTACTGTCCTTTTGAAAAAGCACCATTTGTTTTAATGTTATGCAGTCATACAAGAATAGGCGGTTACTTCTTCCCTAAGTGGTTAGGTTCAGTTACACACTCAGAAAACCAAGTTGTAATGTACTGTAGCATATAGGGGAAAATGGGGTAAAACGAGTCACTTTTACATTCTCTACTACAATAGCAAAATAAATGTGTATTCATTTTAAACAATTGTCTGATGAAATAATATGTACACTAAAGATTATTGGGCATTCATGGAAATTAATGTTTTCTGTAGCTAATAGTTTTAGAAGTACAACATAAAAAGTTGTTTTGGCCCCACGGTAGGGGCAGGTTTATCCCTATGGGAGTAAAATGTGCCCCTCCCCCATACCTTAGCACAGAGGAAAATGTACTCATACTATTTTATGGAATAACCTAACTTGTTTTATTGCAACAGAGTTACAAAGCTTGCACAACTTAAAATCTTTTTGTCCTTTTTAGGCCTCTCATCGTGGCCTTTCCCACCAATAGGGGGCAGACTATCTGTCTGGTCTGAGAATCGCCTTCTGACTACATAACTGGTGTTTACTTCAAGAGACCATAATGATAATTTCTGTGTGTGTTGACTTCTACATAAGATCATTATGTTGTCATAGTGACTCAAAAACAACACGTCATAGAAACGTCATACTTACACCGCAGGTACCTCCTATAGAGGAGATGACCTCATTCGATTTAAACTGCTATAACCCCTTAATGCTCGAAGACACAGAGTTCATATTAATGTCACCCGTGTGTTATGTTGACATAGAAATATTTTCTTATTCGTGCATTAACAACCTCAGTAGCATAACTGGTTATGTTTAATATATTATGATGAGACATTAGGCAGCTCAAGTGCTTGTTAGGTTCTCATGGTATAATGATGTCTGCTCTGTAATATTACATAATATTATGTGTTTAACTACATTTGAATAGAATCTAAATGTAATTTGATTGTGACTAAGTTGAATCTTTGCCTCTACTTGCCCCAGGGCCAGTGACATAATTTACCCCACAACCACCATTGTGACAAAACTGCTTCACACAGCAACTCAGGCCCACAGTTATGCTAAGTTCATCTCAAATAGTACCTTATAAAGCTTTAAACTAATACATAATAAAGACTCAAACTCTCTTACTGCTTTCTACATGTGCACTCCTCCATTACAGATGCAAAGAAATTAATTATTCTTCCTAAATCTGTGATCACGTGACTCATTTTGTGTGTGGTTGCCTAGATACAAGGGGTTGCTCATCTTACCCCGTTCTCCCCTATGGTATAGCACAACATATACATGGTGGTCAGTATCAACAGAGCGTAAATTGCATAGGGAAAAAGGGAAGCATTCAAAATAGATGCCCCAAATGGCTTCTGGGTAAAAATGTCCACGGTTATAGAAAACACACACAATTGTGATCATTTACCATTTTCATAAGCAAGCGTTCATCATTATTTTCAACTTCGTCCAATTCCACTGGCATTTATAAGGTCATTGATTGGTTGCTACTGGTCTCGGGAGTTGATTGACAGCATTAGTAAGCCAACAACGTCGGACAATTCCCCTCAAACTAGTGCCGTCTGAGATCGCCTCATCTCCTTCCGCAGCTCGTCTTGGCTGAGCAGGTACTGGAAGCAAAGCAGCACGGGAGTGGCAATGGGTTAGAGAGCTTGCAAGGAGTAGATTGAAGTTGCCCTTCGCCACTGAGCTGGGATCAGTGTTTGGAATTGTGTGGTTAAAGGTGCAACGTGTAATATTTTAACGTCAATAAATTATTGCCACATTCATTTTGAGATAATAGTATAATTACTGTGAGACCATTGCCGACAAGATTGGCAGCCTCTACCATTCTGTACACTGTATTTTACATTGCGAACCACCGGGTCGGAGTTGGTGTGAAATATGCTGAATTGCTTTACGGCACAAAACAGGAAGAGGGCGCTGTTCTTCCAGCGCTAACGGAGCTAAAGCTTTCAGAGTTTCTGGCAACGTCAGATGGTGGAAGGAGTATAAGAAAGATGAGAAGAAATCACATCCAACATGTTGATCCTCTTCAGTAAAGAGAAAACCTTTCTTTTTGTGAAAGGACATTTATGGGAAATGTGGTCTTAATTTTGAAAAACACCAGCTGTAACAACTAGCAGTTGTACTAGCAGAAGATACCAATCGTCTCCACCATGGTCTCATTTGTTCACTGGTAATTATAACTAGGTACCACAATTAAACTGACAATTATATATTAATGTTTAAAATGCTACATGCCTTTAAGGAACTGATCCCAAGTCAGAGCTAAAGCAGCTTCATTGCAGACACTATCATGTCATTATCTGCTGTCAGATAGATCACTTTAGGCCAGTGGCTCTCAGCCTTGTTTAGTCCAATGGCAAGTATCAAAAACTGTCAAAGCATGTTCAATTATTGATTGATTGATTGATTGATTGATTGAAAATGTCACACAAAGCATTGTATGATTGTTTTGGAGGGCCTACAGGAGTTGGCCCAAATATGTGTTCTCTTAAGTTATTTCTGAATTAATGTATGAAGGGTTTCATTCCAAAATGTCATGTATCTTTTTTTTGAGGAAAATGTGCTTTTGGGAAATAGTGAATATTTCACTTTGGAATGAAACTCTTCATATTGTTATGAAATAATTGCAATAATTTTGTCCGACATTGATTTTTTAAAAACATTTCAGCAAGATCTCAAGGCACGACTGATCCAACTCCACAACATACAGCACTAATCTACCTCGCCAGACTGTCTGAGAGCCACTGCTTTAGGCTGCTACTGGGAAGTGGTTGTACGTGTTTGTTATCCAAAGCCTTTGGGTTGAGTTACTAAGACGACTTCAGCAAACAGAGGAGGAACCAAGTAGCAAAAGGCTACCTAACTGCTGCTTAATGAAGAGACGCGTGATGGTGTGTTTTTACATTGTATGTCATCATGTTGTTTTCAAATTTAAAAGTGTTTCGTGCTATGATAAACTCCAGGATTCTCCGTCTCAGACTTTTGGAAACAAACCGTGAGAGGCAGCTACTTGACTAAGTGAATCAACTCCAGAAAAAAAACAGCTTGTGTGTGTGGGAGCTTACAGTGAGGTTGTTGATGCCTTCAGACAGAGCTTCTATTTGCAAAATGGTCCCTTCTGTGATCGCCATCTGCAACACACACACACACACACACACACACACACACAGACACAGGTCTCACATAGCCATTACACGCCGTGATCACAAACATACTTGAATGAAATAAAACCTATGACGTATCATTTGCAATAAATGAAATAAATAAAACTTCTGTTCTCTACATTACTGCACGGGGGATGTACCTGAACGAGGCGCATGCTGAGGCATATTCAAACATGTACGCCTCCATAACCAGCTTTAAGGCGGTTACCCTGATGATGGTCAGCAAGGGGGGGGGGGGGGGAGTCAGTCGATGATGGTGAGGATGACGATGGAAGCAGGTTAGTGGTTGATGCAGGTTACTGAGGCATGCTGGTGGTCTTGGGTCTGGGTAGCGGCGCAGTGCATTCCTTTACACTGCTACTTGGGGGGGGGGGGATCTTACCCCACTCAGGTAGAGCTGAAGACCTACACACAACCCTGTTAAATCAGTGATATTACACTTCAAGTACAGTTTTTGCCTGTATGACTATTGTTGAGAAGGAAGAAAACAGCTTTACACACGTATGATTTTTCTTTTTATTAAATGATTGTGATAAATCTGTTTACATTTACATGACCACAAGGAAGCTTCCTTTACTGGAGCGGTATTTTCTTTACTATAAAAATACTAAAAACAGTCAAATATGAAAATAACAGTACAAAATCATCATCTCGGGTTCAAACGTAACACGTCGTTCCGTAATCTGCTCTGCTATAACATAAATATTAAATTAAACCCCTCCGTAAGATGCAAATATTGCACAAGTTCATCGCAGCCACCTGACATTGAACGCATCCTTATTCACACCGGTTAGGAAAATCAAAGTGATAAATGATAAACACAAAACAAAATCATGTATTGGTGGTGCACAAATGTTTATAACATAATGGCTTAATCAACATATGTCATACAGCAAGGGATGTCCCACGTATGCAATACAGAAGTGATGTCACAGGAAGCGGCTCTGTACAGTTTGAGTCCTGAGAGATGCTCTGTTCTCTCGTTTGGAGTTAGATCATGGCACAGGTCGGAGAGGTGAAGGGCTTGTGGGGTTGAGGTCGGGTCGGTTAGGCTGGAGGTGAAATAAAATACCTTTTTTCCATCACTCGAGGTGCGCTAGCTTCACGATGACACAATTCAACCCTCGATGACAAGCGGCTACTTTGAAATAGCAAGGCGAGTTCATCTAAGCACACCTTAAAATATAAGGCACAGGGTAGGGGTGGTGGGCGGGGTTTAAAGGAGCAAGATGGGGATGGGCTGAGGTATTATGGGCGGCAAGCAAAGGAAACAGAGTAGTAGTAGTAGTAGTAGTAGTAGTAGTGAGAGCTGATTGGCTGATGGAAAGCGTGACAACACAGTTGCCATGCTGTTGTCACAGTATCGCCGTGTTGTTGTCACATGGAGATGGATCAGCTCAGCTGTCGTCGAGCCCCACCTGGTCCCTGGCGTGGTCGGGCTCTCGGTCCAGGATGGGGCTCAGGCCCCGGAAGCCGGCGTACGGTCGCATCTGCAGCCCGTTCGCCGCAGACTGGCCCGACGAGGACGAGGACGGGGGCGGGGACGACTCCATGGGGCAGATGTAGTCCGTTGAGTCGTCGGGCCGCCTCCTCCTGAGCTGAGTTAAGTTAGAGAAGCCCAACTTCTTCGGCTGCAGTGAGATATGAAAGAAAAAAAGGGACAGGATTTAGCCGCGGGGATCTACTGCTCATCTGCCTGCACTGAAAACATGCAGTAACGGTTCCTGGTGGCTGTCATACTGTCTTTCTGACCCCCTTTACGCCTAGCATTCACATGTGTCTTGGGTCATTGGACTGTAATCGGTTCTAAAATACTGCATCTTTGACAGACAGTTCTTGCTTTACTAGCCCTTCAGAGGACGTGAGCATTAGCTGGTGCCAGGCAACGACACACACTCGCTTCTATAAATGTGTCCTCTAAGCCTGCTGTTGCTGACTAAGGCCGTTTTGATATTATCGCAAGCCTTAAGGAAGGAAACCCACAGAAAAAAACATGTGATTCTTGAGTCCACAACGACCTACCTCTGTCCTGGTAAACCACACATACACATATTTGTTGTCCGTGTTTATTCTTATTAATAAATCTAGAACGAACTGAAGGTCACGCCTGTGGATTCTGTTTTAGGGTGGACTCTTATTTCTACGCAGCGCACAGAGGGAATTAGAGCTGAGAGTCTTAAAGCTGCCGGGTTTTCTCCGCTCTACTTCTACGTCTCGAGAAGAAGGATTAAAGTGTTGTCCTCTCTTTTCGGGCCGGGTCGGCGTACGCTAACCGCTCCACGCTCTCTTAGTTCCTTACCTTGACTTTAGCCGTGGTGCTGAGCGGGGAGTAGCCGGCCGCCTCCGTGTACTCCCTCTTCTCCTGCTGCACCTGCGCTCCCAGCAGCCCGCCGAAGTTGGTGGCGAGGTGGCGTCTCAGCAGGGTCTTCTGGGTAGGGATGTTCAGCAGCATGGCCAGCGCGTCCGAGTTAAACCGGGGCTCCAGGATCTACGGGAGGGGGCGGGGGACAAATGGAAACCATTGGGAAACCATCTACTGTGTGTTTCTACTACATTGGGTGATCGGGTGATCGTGTGTGTGTGTGTGTGTGTGTGTGTGTGTACTCACGATTAGCCCCCCGTGCACGCCGCTGCCCCTCAGGTTCGGCGCGTACTCTGCCAGGTCCACAGATCTGAGCCATTCCATGACACGATGGTTGGACCACTGGACCACCTCGCTGGGAGTGCACTGGTTCTGAAACACACAAATATGCATGGATGCACGCACACACTCACCCTACCCACAAACATGCTTGGTCAGTGAAAGACACACACACACACACACACACACACACACACACACACTCACCTCATTGCTGGGCCTGCGTTTCAGGCAGTTAGGGTTGAACTTGTTGACGTGCAGAACGTGAATGGCGCACTTGATGCTGAGGTGGTGCAGCTGGCTGGTCACTTTAAGGAATAACAAGTCATTCTGGGAGAGGGAGGGAGAGAGAGTGAGAGAGAGAGAGAGAGAGTGAGAGAGAGAGAGAGAGAGAGAGAGAGAGAGAGAGAGAGATCTATCAAATTTCCAGATTTTTCCCCATCCCATGATATTACAGAAGTCCCTGTTCACTCACCACGGTGAGGTACTGCAGCATCTGTCCGTCCACTCGTCCTTCGTTGAACTGGTCTTTGTACTGAGGAAGGCCGATGTCATCCAGCCAGCCTAACACACACACACACACACACACACACACACACACACACAGCAATGACCAGTTTAACAAGTTTAACTTCAGGGTGAAAGGAAGAGGCAAGCACGTGATCAGTGGGTGGTTTTGTGTGTGTGTGTGTGTGTGTGTGTGTGTGTGTGTGTGTGTGTGTGTGTGTGTGTTAGTACATACGTGCGACCCAGAGGTGGTCCAACTCTGAGGACTTGTCAGCCTGCTTGGTGCTAAATATCTTGATGGCTAACTGGAGCTTCTTCCTGTGGAGGGGATGCTTCACGCCCAGCTCCTGGAGAGAGAGAGAGAGAAAGAGTAAGAGAGAGAGAGAGAGAGAGAGAGAGAGAGAGAGAGAGTAAGAGAGAGAGAGAGAGAGAGAGAGAGAGAGAGAAAGAGTAAGAGAGAGAGAGAGAGAGGGAGAGAAAGAGTGAGAGAGAGAGAGAGAGAGAGAGAGAGAGGGAGAGAAAGAGTAAGAGAGAGAGAGAGAGAGAGAGAGAGAGAGGAGAGAGAGAGAGGGAGAGAGAGCACCTAACCCCTGTTTATATTCAGGCAAATAATAAGCTTCACCTGAGAACGACTGGTCTAATTAAAAGGGTCCTCAAGAGAGAGACGGGTGGGGTGGGGGGGGGTCTAAGGTAGACAACGTGACGGCGCTGAAGGCGAAACTAAAGTGCAGGTTGAGAAGGAGAGACAGGCGTCGCTAAACGCCGACTGGACAGGCAGACGGCGACCGTGATAGGACAAGTAGAACTAAAGGTTATCTGACGGCTGAAGGGAGGATTACTTTGTCAGGTAAACCCATAGAGAGCCAAATAGATGTCTGAGATCATGTGTGTGTGTGTGTGTGTGTGTGTGTGTGTGTGTACCTTCTCTAGGTCTTGCGGGGTGGCTGACAGCAGCGTCTGACCGCTGGTGACCCAGTGACGAGCGAGGATTCCGTATTGGCCGAGCCCAATCTCCTCTAGCCAATCACACACCTGCTCCGGCGTCCATTTAGAAAAGGGCGTCTTCAGGTCCCTGAGAGGGAGGGAGGAAAAAGAAAAAGCGTGACCTGAAGAATGTGAAGTGACCACGCCTCGTTGATTCATCAAGCCAAGCGCTGCTGGTGTGGCTCTTGTGCTTCTTTTCGTGGGCTACTTGCCAAAATAAAAGCTACTGTCAGAACCAGATGGCTATCTCCAGTATCATTCCTTCCAACGTGCACGTGTGTGTGTGTGTGTGTGTGTGTGTGTGTGTGTGTGTGTGTGTGTGTGTGTGTGTGTGTCTACCGTGTGTTCCCAGTGCGGGCCAGTCGTGGTCCAGCTGTAGCTCTGAAGCCTCCCCTCCTGAACTCTCCCAGCTCTGGATCCTCAATCTGGACAGGACTCCCCGACTGGCTACGACGGATCCTGGGGACAAGAGAGACGCTGATGAGCAAGAAAGAAAGAAAGAAAGAAAGAAAGAAGGGGGGGTGACTGAAAGAGGGATAAAGACAAATTATCTGCACAAATGTTCAATGCACAAACTTACTTTCCACAGAGAGAGAAGACAGAATGAAGAGAGAACGACAGATACCCTCATAGATACCCTCAGTATCTGGATATACCCCCATAGATACCCTCAGTATCTGAATATACCCTCATGGATACCCTCAGTATCTGGATATACCCCCATAGATACCCTCAGTATCTGGATATACCCTCATGGATACCCTCAGTATCTGGATATACCCCCATAGATACCCTCAGTATCTGGATATACCCCCATAGATACCCTCAGTATCTGGATATACCCCCATAGATACCCTCAGTATCTGGATATACCCCCATAGATATCCTCAGTATCTGGATATACCCTCATGGATACCCTCAGTATCTGGATATACCCCCATAGATACCCTCAGTATCTGGATATACCCCCATAGATACCCTCAGTATCTGGATATACCCCCATAGATATCCTCAGTATCTGAATATACCCTCATGGATACCCTCAGTATCTGGATATACCCCCATAGATACCCTCAGTATCTGGATATACCCTCATGGATACCCTCAGTATCTGGATATACCCCCATAGATACCCTCAGTATCTGGATATACCCCCATAGATACCCTCAGTATCTGGATATACCCCCATAGATACCCTCAGTATCTGGATATACCCCCATAGATACCCTCAGTATCTGGATATACCCTCATAGATACCCTCAGTATCTGGATATACCCCCATAGATACCCTCAGTATCTGGATATACCCTCATAGATACCCTCAGTATCTGGATATACCCCCATAGATACCCTCAGTATCTGGATATACCCTCATAGATACCCTCAGTATCTGGATATACCCCCATAGATACCCTCAGTATCTGGATATACCCTCATAGATACCCTCAGTATCTGGATATACCCCCATAGATACCCTCAGTATCTGGATATACCCTCATGGATACCCTCAGTATCTGGATATACCCTCATGGATACCCTCAGTACTTACTTCCCCCAGAGTTTCTTAATGCCCCTGTGGCTCTTCCTGTTCTCCGGAGAGACGGGGGACTGCTGTCCAGAGTCCACCCCAGAGGACAGAGGGGACTGGTCTGACAGGACGGACTCCTCCAGCTTCTCTGGACGCCCTGAGAGACAAGAGCAGGACAGCAGCAAACAGGATGGGATCACTAAGACGGACGCTCTGGTTGTGTGAGATCAGAGACATGAAGGAAATCCAGAAGGAAATGTTTTTTTTTTTAATGGTTTGACACCAATCTCAGACATGCGCTTCAAGGTTAAAGGAATACACAGAGGATTTCAAACACTGGCCAATGGAGATGAGAACATAGACACCAAAATCATCCATG
Source organism: Hoplostethus atlanticus (assembly GCA_034670405.1). Taxonomy (NCBI): domain Eukaryota; kingdom Metazoa; phylum Chordata; class Actinopteri; order Trachichthyiformes; family Trachichthyidae; genus Hoplostethus; species Hoplostethus atlanticus. The sequence continues at coordinate 18,184,802 of JAXDDX010000001.1, forward strand.
TGTCCCCGGTAGATCATTGGCTCTGGAGCTCCACGCTAACACTTAGCATACACTGTGTGGAGTGATAGTAGGTGAATAGCATTATCAAAAGTAAGAAGTCTGACCTTTTAGTAATAAAGGTTGATTTTTATTATATGGCCTGTAGAATTTTTTATTTTTTTTTAAATTAACTAACTAACTAACTAGCTAGCTAACTATCTAACTAACTATCTAACTAGCTAGATAACTAACTAACTAGCTAACTAGCTGATGCAACTAGGGGTTTTTTTTGGAACCATTTCAAGTGAGCAACGACGTATTCATCCACTGCGGAGTGATCTTTAGCTGCACACAGTCCCCAACAAACAAACAAAACAAGCTCATGCTCCAAATGACTCTACCAGGGACACACAGATGATTTTGGTGTCTATATTCTCACCATTTAATCTCCCTAAAGCTTTAAGTAAAAGGACAGGTGTTCCATAGCGCTAAAACAATGGAGGCCCAACACACTCATGATCCCAACGTGTGATTCCTACACGTCTTTTCTTTATGGACTCAAACTTTAGACAAAAGCTACAGATAGTGGTTTTGACTGAGGACAGTGCATGCATCCAACTCTATGCAGTAAAAACTGTGCACTGTACACCCCCAGTTCATAATCACTTCATACTACTTTGTGTTCCACATTGCAATAATCTGGTTTAATTTCGATTGCAGACGCAGTGAAATCTAAAGCTGCACACTGGGTCTCCTTCACCAGGGAACCCATCAGTCACCACCAAGGGCCTCAGCTGCTGCTACTGCTGGGCCTGTGACAAGACTACACATTGGGGTCGTAACGTGGTACCCACCAACATCATAGTAGTCATGTTTTCCTGGAGATCCTGAGGCGGGTTAAGGTTAGCATAGCGAGAAGAAAAGTGAGAAGCAGAAGCAAGCATTAGTCATACACTCTCTAACGTAAGAAAATAAAAGGTTTCATACATGTGTTCATATTGGCAGCAAAGCAGCAGCATCTGCAAGGTGCCGGACTAAGCTGCCAAGCTAGGGAAAACCACAAAGCCAAAAGAGAATTTCGCTAGAATAAACTCTCTGCAACTGGAAGCGTACCAGTGTCTGCTGCCTTAAAACATATGATCTATTTATTTTACCCTTGTTTACTTAGGATCGGTAGACGCGAGCACTTGCTAGACTTGCTCTTGCTCTGCAACATCCTCCAAGATGCAGTGTGCGAAGGAAAGGGGGGGGAGGGAGGGGGGGGGAGGGTTGTGAGAGCGGAGCAGGATGTCAGGTCGTATCCCAGTTTGTTTACAGTGGATGTCTAAGCCAGTCCAACTGTACATATCCCTGAGCATGCACTCCTCGCCCGCTCTCACAACTCGATTACTCTCCTGCCTTAAGCTCTAGCTGTGTGGGCGGGTGTTAGCGTGCACGCGTGTCAGCATGAGTGTGCGTGTGCTTGCATGCCTGTTAACTTGCAAGTGACTGTGTGTGTGTGTGTGTGTGTGTGTGTACGTTTAAGTGAATGCTGATGCGAGAGAGCCGGGCATTATCTTGGACAGCTCTCTGAGTCACGGAGGGAGTCCTAATAATCCTGGCTTTGCAGTTGCTTGATCCTCCGTGGAAACAGTCGCTCATCTCTGAGTCTCCAATCACCTCTGAGCTTTTAACCCGCTAACCAAGAGGGTCTGGTTTCCTTCCTGAGATACCTGACATAAATTTTTATTTGTTTGGTATTTGCTTCTTTTTTTTTTGTGGGGGCATACAGTACCTAACGCTGGAGCACTGGCACTCCTGCAGCGGACTTCAGCCAGAACACAGACAGAGAAAAAGAGCAGTGCAACAGCAAAGCAGACAGGAGGAGGAGGAAGAGGAAGAGGGAAGAGGAAGAGGAAGAGAGGGAGAGAAGGGGGCATAGAAAAGGAAGCAAGTGGAGCAAAGTTAGTTGAGACATCAGTTAGTGGAGTTATTCAACATCAACAGCTCATTGCATTATTATTGTTTTTATCTCTTAACACCGGTGTTGTGTTGATTTTCTACACTTGCGGCAGATTGCCACTGGCTCCTACCAGCTTCAAGCTCGCTCATAAGCTTGCAGCTACTCTAGCGATGCCCGGTATTTGTGCGCGTATGAATGTGAACGTTCAGAACATCGCAGGGTCCGGATGTGTGAACTCACTGAGGCTGTAGTCCTGGTCGCGGCTGTGGACGGGGGAGAGCTGCACGGGAGACAGGTACTCTCCCTCTCTCTCCCCCTCTCCGTTCAGCTCGGCCCTCCCGCCTCCTCCTTTACTCAGCTTCCCCGGCAGCGTCTGGTATTTGCTCAGCTCCATGTGGTGATTCTGGAGGAGCCACAGGGAAAGAAAAATAGTATGTCATGTCAAGCAGTTAGGTTATTTCTTTCTCACATTCCAGCTCTGAATTCAAATGTACCCGGTTTGCACAGCATCTACACAATAAACAACACGGTTCCTAACAGAGTAAACCGATTTTTACTCAGCTTATATAAGTGTCTGTCTGTTTTTCTTTATTGTTTTTCTGCACTTACTTAATACGCATCTAAATACAGGCATTGAAATATCTTTCGTAAGACTAGGCAAGGTCAAGAGTCAGGTCGTAATGTGATTTGATCCTGTTGCGTAACTAGGTTGATGTTGTGTCCTTTGGAGGGGGGATCTCTGCTGCTCTCAGTATATGACCGGGCATCAAAGTCACCAGGGCTCTGAAAAGAATAACAGGCCAGCAGAGAGGATCGGGCTGGGAGGCAGCCGTGATGCCGAGTGCTACTGACAAGCACTTCAGGTGGGTCACGGCCCTGTGTGTGTGTGTGTGTGTGTGTGTGTGTGTGTGTGTGTGTGTGTGTGTGAGCAAGAGCATGCGCCTTGGGCTTGTGAGTGTACATAGTGCTTGTGTGTGTGTGTGTGTGTGAATTATGGGTATAAGGCCGTGATCAGATAGACGCTTTTTCTCCTGCTGTGAGCTTCACTGGTAACAGTGAGGTCAGAGGTCAGAGGTCAGAGGGTGCAAGGAGCGTTACATCACTCTGCTGTGCTTTTTTTGTCGTTGTCAAACAAAACAGTTTGACAAGGTATCTAATTAGCACTAGCTAGCTAACCTGAAGCAATGACTAAAGAAAATAAAACGACATTCAAAAAAAGTGTCCCATGTGATCACGGCCTAAGTGTGTACACATGCAATGCAACCTCCCGTACTGCGTGCATGCATGTGCGTGTATCATGCATACCAGGGAGGGGTTCGATTCACTTTCAATTCAGTCAATTCAGGAAGTGGATTGTCTTTCAAATGTGCAGGGTGCAAATCTCCTGCCTGCTGTGTACTTGTTCTGAATTGATTGAAGTCAAAGCGAACGGACCCTAAACCCTGTCGCGTGGCGTTCTGTCACGTGCACCTGCGCGTTTGAGTGTGTGTTTGAGTGTGTGTTCAAGCGGGTTAGGTGAAGGTTAAGTTGTGTGACGTCGTGCAGCTGGTAAGTACCTCCGCCCCTACGTCTGACTCAGTCTCAACCGGCCGGACCTCTACGGCCTGTAGGCCACACAGGAGAGAGGACGGGACACACACACACACACACACACACACACACGGTTAGCAAGTTAGCAACAGCTTACAAGGACATTAATATGTGGTTAGGGAGTACAACGTTAGTGTGTTAGCTTGTTAGCCATCGTAGCAGGTTAGGTTAGGACGTCTATGAAGGCCAGCCCTAACTGTAATGCAGGAACAACAACCTTTTGAAGGGATCCACTCTGCAACTCTTCAAGACTACTGGACAGCATCCGGCGCTGACTCCTGGACAGGAAATAAACTTCACAATTAGAACAGGCGGCAGTCCCATCTGGTACCCACGTGAAGGCTGTGCTGAAATAAGCATCGTTTCATTTGTGGAGAAAGTTGGAATGCCACTGGAATCAAATGACACCTTTACTACTGTAACTCATTTATTTGTATATTTATATCTGATGCATCTTTACAGGTACACACACACACACACACACACACACACACACACACACACACACACACACACACAGCATAGGATTCTACTTGCCATGCTCCATTAAGGAAGCTTGAATCCCCTGTGGAAGCCAGCGATATGTCCATAGAGTTCTGGATACTACGACAAGTGGCACACACAGAAGATTAAAGGTAAGTATTGTATGTGTGAGTATGAGTGTGTGTGAGTGTGTGTGTGTGTGTGTGTGTGTGTGTGTGTGTACCTGGAGTCCATTTCTCTCTGGAAGGGGGATGAGGACACCAGCAGTGGAGAAGATCCTCTAGATGACATCTACGCAAAAGGCAAAACACAATTGAGCTATTTCAGCCACCGTAGAACAGTCGATCAGTTTATTTGTGGGGGAAAGTGCCAGGTGACGAATTCTTCGCCACGATCTGTTTATTGCGTGTGTCGTCTCACCTCAGACCTGAGGATATCGGAGTGTGCTTTGTGTGTGATGGCTCTGAGCTTCAGGCTGCCGCCCAGCTCCTCTTCGCTGCTCCCTGGTGGGTAAAACACACATATAATGCATCAGGGTTTTTTTTGGCATCCTTTATTCCAGTCTAGTGAAAAATTGCTCTTGCTATCCACATTTAAAAGTGGAGCTAATAGAGAATGTAAGCGATTGGAGGAGAACTAGGAAGTAGTCCTAGTTCCCAGAATGAACAGATGTGATATTGCAGAAAAGAAAAAGGAGGAACAGAAGATTTAAGCTATAGTGGGTAATTCTTACCTTGTGTGAGGGCCATGACCTCCTTCATCTTTCTGTACTGGCCTAGTAGAATGGTCAGCTCCTCGATATGACGATCCTGAGACACACAAAGCATCTCAATCAAGTTAATTGTCTACTGCTACTCTTCAGCTGGAAGTTTCAGAATCGATGCTTGAAGCAAAACCACCATCTTTGACATGGATGTTGATACGGCGTTGTAAGGTGAAGAAGCCCATTTACCTTTTCATCATTCGAGGCTAACAGGGACTCCATGCCCACCTTCAGCCTTTGGAACTCTTGGTCTAAGAAGCACGGGGGAAATGTGGCGATGAAATGTCATTTTCTGAAATCGCAGCATCTTAACGTCTAGTCAATTTAGGGCATCTTGACGGGTGGCTGGTACGATGTTGGCGACAGACACGACAGCCATGCTAATACGGATAACCGAGCAAAACAAACAGCCACTGACAGCACGACTGGACACACACACACACACACACACACACACACACACACACACACCATCACCTGGGACGAACACGGCATCCCTTTCAAATCAAAAGAACTGGTTTAACCGGTGTTTTCTAAAAGCTTGCTTTGTAGAGGGATGAGATTTTCACTGGTGACGGACGATCACAAACACAAACACACACCGAGGCCGGATGGCATTCAACATCCTTTCAAATACAATTTCAAATATAATTTATCAGGCAAATACAAGTGGGAATAGTACTGGGTACATCCCAGTACTACAGACGTGGCAGTCATGGAAGTACCACTTTTTACTTGCTTGCAGCACCAACGCAGAACAGATGTGGGTTTGAGGGAATACTAGAATGGCTACCGCAGCAGCTAGAGCCGTGAGATTTGAAAGGATGTGATGTATTACCGGACCGTGGTCTAGTCAAGTTGGGATGTTTGACTACAACCAACACACAAACTGGAGCTCCGCTGTGGTCCAATCCCAAACCAAACACCCTGCCGTCGGACACTTGATTGAGAGACCTTGAACATTTGAAAGTTGCCACGTTTGCGTTTCCGCTAATTTGAGATTTGAGCCTGTGCAGATTCAGATATTCAGTTATTTTGACAGCAGGACTCAACACATATATTTGATTTGAAACACTTCCAGGGACAGGAGCATAGGAATGAAGTTGTCAAGTGGCTATACGGGCAGAAGAGTTTGGCTGGAAACTGGACCCACAGCACACCATGCCTTACATTTGTCAATCAGCTGCTTGATATACACCTCCTCTACAGCAGAGGGCAGCAGAGAGTAAAGAACAAGTCAGTCCACAGTAGCAGAGAGAGAGGCAGATTAGATGTTAACTGGAGTTGACTGAGATGCATATCTGTCTGTTACGCACACATCCACACCTATACAGGTAGATACGACCTGATTGGTCGGGACTGCCGTGCGTGCGTACCTCTCTCTGCGTCGTCATTGGCTGTGCTGCCTCTGGCCAGCAGCTGGTTCTGCAGACATTCTATCTCAGCGTCTTTGGAGGCCAGGACCTGCTGCAGCTGTGAGATCTCCGCCTTTTAGGAAGACAGAGTAGATAACACAGAGTGGAACAACACAGGAGGGCTTGTTTCGTTATCTTAAAGGTGCTATAGGTAGCATTTTTAAATCAATACATTCAGTCAAATGAATTGTGATACCTTGGTATAATAACCGTGAACAAATGAGACCGTGGTTGAGATGATTGGTAGTCTCTATCTCACACCAGTGGTATTGTTAGTGCTAGTGTTTCTCAAAATTAAGACCACATTTCCCATAAACCCTGTTGCTTCCTGTCTCAAAGAGGATGTCCCTCCCGTTAGCGCTCCATTAGCGCTGGAAGAACAGCGCCCTCTTCCTGTTTCTGTGCCATAAAGCAATCCAGCAAATTTCTCGGCGGCACACAGTGTTAAATGCAGCGTAGAGGCCGGCAGAAGCTGCCAATCTTCTTGCCAATGGTCTTGTTTGTTTACGGTTATTATACTTATGTCTCAAAGTGAATGAGGTAATGATTTATTTATGTTAAAATAAAACACACGGCACCTTTAATGCAGTGAACTTTAAATAGGGGGTATCTATTCAGAGGGATAGGGGAAGTGGGGGTAATGAAAACATCTGCAGTTTGCACAGGCTTGGGTCATTAAAACTGCACTAGAATTGTCCTTCAAACTTTCATAAACCTTTTGCCACTTGGGGGGGGGGGGGGGGTCGTAAAGTAGAAAGAAGAAAAAGGGCTTTCTAAGTCAGAGGGGGGTGGACACTGACCTTGGTAAGCCAAGTGAACATAACCTCAGGGTCAACAACACACAGAGGATGAAACATTTTCCCTATGGATGCACATGACATTCAGACCATGACATCATCCATGCAACCCGTCAGAAAGAGAGGCAGAAAGACAGAAGCACGGAAGGATGGATACACATTCCCTCCTTTCACCTTATCGCTTGTCCTTTCGCTCTGCATACAGTACAATGGACTTCACGTGTATGAGCAGCCGACCGTCTCTCCGTCGAAGACGACGACAGAGGGACGGTGAGCTGTCTGAGTGCATCAAAATCATGTCGCTCTCTCTTTTTTCCTTCTTTTTTTTTAAATTTCTGTCTCTCTATCACTCTCCCATTCCTTCCTACTTGAACCTACGTGACTCAGCCAGCACAAGACCAACAAAAACGAGCACGAGGAGGAGCAGGGGGGAGGCAGAGGAGAGCTGCAAGTGCAAAAAGGAGCAGATTAGGGAGGAGGAGGAGGAGGAGGAGAAAGGGAGGAACTTAACACAGGGCCGAGCAGAGAGGAGGTCGCGAACGAAGATACAAACGAGCAAGAGGAGGAGGAAGAGGAGGAGGAGGAAGAGGAAGAGGAGGCACCTGTGCGCTGCGCCAGCGCTCCTCCCATTGCTGCTTCTCCAGCTGTGTGTGCTCCACAGTCAGCTTGAGGCTGGACAGCTGGGTCATGAGCGACTGGTAACACACATGGAGCGAGTAAGAGATGGAGAGCTAGAGAGAGAGAGAGAGAGAGAGAGAGAGAGATGGATAGAGAAGGAGAAAAAGAAGAAGAAGAAGAAAGAGAAACCGATAGGGAAGGACGAAGGAGGGAGAGAGAGAGAGCAGGAAGGAAGCACCGTAAGCAGAAAGAAAGAAACAGCAGTTTGACCTCTTTCAATTTAAGCCATTAACAAACGACGCGAGAAGGAGGGATCGTATTATCGGAGGAGAACAGAAAGTCAACAAGCAAGGGAAAAGTGTTGCACAAGAGAGTCAGGGAGCCAGCGCTCTGTTGTGTTCCTCTTTCAATATGCCTTGAGGTTTTCATCGCTCCGTGGCACAAAATGACTCCAACACATCTGCAGGGATGTTGATCACTGCTCATGACGCAACCATTGCTCCACCAGGAGATGAGATTTCTCACTTTCCAGCAAGTACTCGCATTTTCCCCTCATATTTTCAGCTACTCAGAGATGGAGGACACAGTCGGCACATCGTCGGAAGCGCCATGTAACCACAGTCTAAATTGTCTTAACAAAAGAGATGCACGGTAAGTTCATGTCCGTCTGCATACACAGTACCTTGGTGGCTCTGAGTTTCCTCTCGTACTGGCCCTTCTCTCCCTCCAGCTCCTCCACTTTGCTCTTCAGCTTCTGCACTTCCTGCAGTAAACCCTGGAGACAACGGGAAAAACCAGAACACAGCGTCTTTTTAGTTCAGCGATGGCTGCCAAACCAAGATCCACAAAACAAGACAAAACTCTCATGCGGTTGAGTTCACCTCGCATTTTCTTTTTTTGTCCCCAACTATTCTGAAACTCTGAAAACTTAAATTTCTGGGAAAAAAAAGAAAAAAAAGAATTTGCTCTGAATTTCAGAATCAGCCGGAGTCACCTCTGTGCGTGACTGGACAGTAGCACACATGCCGACATATACAAACATGGACCCACATTCAGTGCAGTTAAAGGGGAAGGTCTCTGAGGCTGGACAGTACAGTGGTTAATATAGGGACACGGTGTAGTGCAGTGGGAATATTATCCTCCTGAAACAGACACCACAGCGTGCAGTTATTAACAACCAGGAAAAGGCTGAACCTGGCAACCCAAGAATGTGGAACGAAAGCCATCCGAGCTGTACTGGGATAAGAAACATCCACCTACAGTAGGTTAACTTAAACCATCCACGTGTTGCCAGTGACCTCCAAAAGAATACCCAGCACCCCCCAAAAGTCAACATTTCAGGTATTGAAAGGAACTGATTGATTTTATTTTACACCAACAATATTACACATTATAGGAGCCATTGCATGACCCATCCACCTAGTCCGTGTAGGGAGAAACAGCCCGATGTAAACCTCTGTTAGTAGAGGGAAGAACCACTGTCATGCAAACACACCATGTCAATTAAAAACAAATAAAAAACACACTGCTTTACACAAAATACAAAAATTGAAGGATTTATAACACGTTTTTTTTCCAATTGCTTCCAAATACCTGAGGAGTCGGCTGAGTACGTTGCTAGAGTAGCTAACAAGCTAACAAGGAAACAACAGCCAGAAAGGACAGTCTGTGTTTTCCAAACACCCACATTTCATTCCAGGAAGTAAAAACTGCACTAGGCACGATTTAAACAGTTTCAACCCCTCAAGCTTTTGGCCTTGTTCAGCAGGTTGGACCACGAGGTTTCAGCCCCTCAGGTTATATGGAAGCATTTGGAAAACAAATGAGAGAGGTCCATGTCTGCATGAACCGGAGTACGGCGCGCCCCCATATAGACACTCTGCAGACACACTACAAGAGAGGTTGTTAGTTTGAGTCTGTGGAAGTTTCCAGATACCGGGTGGTGTGCGATATGGTTAGAGGAGGGGGAAAGGAAAGGAGAGGAGAGGGAAGGGAAGAGGACTTCATCCATCAAGTCTCCCTACATGTACAGTCTGTCCTCCGCTGTGCAGCCGGGTTTCCCCCCGCTCAGAGCCAGACAGGCTCAGGTCTGAGCCGGCCAGCCCAGCCTCGGGGCTCTGGCCCCGGGCGTGGCCGCCTCCGGGCTCCCCCTGCCGGGCCTCCCCCTGCCGGGCCTCCCCCTGCCGGGCCTCCCCCTGCCGGGCCTCCCTCTCCTCCAGGGCTCGCTTCTCCTGGATGCGAGTGTTGATCTCCTCCTGAAACCTGCACATCTGCTCCTGGAGCTCACTGATGAGATTTACCACACACTGGGAGAGACGGAGGGAGGGAGATGAACAAAGGTGTGGAGGAGGTGTGAGAGGAGAGAGGAGAGAGGAGAGGAGAGGAGAGGAGAGGAGGAGAGGAGAGGAGAGGAGAGGAGAGGAGAGGAGAGGAGGAGAGGAGAGGAGGAGAGGAGGAGAGGAGAGAGGAGAGGAGAGGAGAGGAGAGGAGAGGAGAGGAGAGGAATGGAGAGAGGAATGGAGAGGAGAGGAGAGGAAAGGAGAGGAGAGGAGAGGAGAGGAGAGGAGAGGAGAGGAGAGAGGAATGGAAGAGGAGAGGAGAGGAGAGGAGAGGAGAGGAATGCAGAAGAGAGGAGAGAGGAATGGAGAGGAGAGGAGAGGAGAGGAGAGGAGAGGAGAGGAGAGGATGAGAGAGAGGAGAGGAGAGGAGAGGAGAGGAGAGGAGAGGAGAGGAGGAGGAGAGGAGAGGAGAGGAGAGGAGAGGAGAGGAGAGAATGCAGAAGAGAGGAGAGAGGAATGGAGAGGAGAGGAGAGGAGAGGAGAGGAGAGGAGAGGAGAGGAGAGGAGAGGAGAGGAGAGGAGAGGAGAGAGAGGAGAGGAGAGGAGAGGAGAGGAGAGGAGAGGAGAGGAGAGGAGAGGAGAGGAGAGGAGAGGAGAGGAGAGGAGAGGAGAGGAGAGGAGAGGAGAGGAGAGGAGAGCGGAGAGAAGAGGAGAGGAGAGGAGAGGAGAGGAGAGGAGAGGAGTGGAAAGGAGGAGAGGAGAGGAGAAGAGAGGAGAGGAAAGGAGTGGAGAGGAGAGGAGAGGAGAGAAGAGGAGAGGAGAGAAAAGGAGAGGAGAGGAGAGGAGAGAAAGGAGAGGAGAGGAGAGGAGAGGAGAGGAGAGGAGAGGAGAGGAGAGGAGAGGAGAGGAGAGGAGAGGAGAGGAGAGGAGAGAAAAGAAGAGGAGAGGAGAGGAGAGGAGAGAAAAGGAGAGGAGAGGAGAGGAGAGGAGAGAGGAATGGAGAGGAGAGGAGAGGAGAGGAGAGGATTGGAGAAGAGAGGAGAGGAGAGGAGAGGAGGGGAGAAGAGAGGAGAGAGGAGAGGAGAGGAATGGAGAGGAGAGGAGAGGAGAGGAGAGGAGAGGAGAGGAGAGGAGAGGAGAGGAATGGAGAGGAGAGGAGGAGAGGAGAGGAATGGAGAAGAGAGGAGAGGAGAGGAAAGGAGAGGAGAGGAGAGGAGAGAGGAATGGAGAGGAGAGGAGAGGAGAGGAGAGGAGAGAAAGAGACATGAACTTATTTGTTAATCTAGTCAGTATCTGGCTCGCCATTGGCTGTCAATGAGGAAGCTCTTACAAGAAAACAGCAAAACCATGAAAGTGATGAAGGAACAACAGCTCAGTGAAGGACTGCAGGGAGAGAGAAGTGGGAGGAGTCCTGGGAGAGTTCACGGTGTGGGAAACAAATCGTTATCATCAGCAGCACAAATAACACGGTGGAGCGAGCAGCCAATAGGAAACCGGCGCGCATCGCATCAGGATCCTCCATTACCTAGACGTCTGTCATCAGAGGTTAGAGGGAGATCGTGTAATAAAATGAGTCATTATTTGGGTGAAGACTGCAGGACGTCAGATGTAGCCTCAGCAAAGCATCGTGCCACACCGTCTCACATCGCTGGAATAGTGTGAGAAACAGATACACACTCCAGTAAGCAGCTGAACACACACACACACACACACACACACACACACACACACACACACACACACACACACACACACACACACACACACACACACACACACACACACACACACACACACAGTGCCAGACTTTCTGCCCCACTTCTCATTCGGTGCCGATGTGAGGACTGACTTCTCTATGAGACAGGAGATATTAGTTTCCTTTCAGGTTATTCGCAGGAAAACACAGAAGAAGAAGTGGAACTAACTTTGGGTGGCATTCTTTGGAATATCTCCACTCTTTAAGTGGTAATTCACGAGATCCTCGTATTGTTTATTTAGTCTCCATCTTTGTCTCTCAGCCTCACTGTGGTGCTTTCTTCACTGCTCTTCCCAGAGATCACCTGTCAATCAAACAGTGTGTCCAGTACTCTTGGATGTTCTGTTGATGGAGTTTGAGTTTCTGTAGGTGGCGCTCTTTTCTTTGTCTGTTCAGCCACGGTGGCTATCGCTGCTCATGCTAACTACCCAGTTCTTCTTCTGTTTATTTCAAGCTAACCGGAAACGTAAAGCGCATCACTTCCTGTGTGCCAGAGGATTGTTCCCGGTAAAGACCTACCAGACACCAGGTGTTGAAAACAGCAGATGGAAAAGCTTTCATGACCTGGCTATAGGTTAAATCACTGTTGTGTTATAAAAACATAGAAAGTAGCAAAATAGATTTTAAGTTAAATGACTGTTACTTTAAAAAGTCATTTAAATGTAGTTTTAGCCACATAACCACCCACATACTAACACTGGCCATGTGGGGGCCCATGAGGAACGGGGCCATGACCCAGAGCTCAGGTATTAGGCACACCCCTTTATACTGAGAGACAGACACAAGGAAGCTGTCATTTGAGTCTATGGGCTGATAAGACACACACTCCACAACAAGGGGAGCAACCCTATCCTCTAGCGTGTGTGTGTGTGTGTGTGTGTGTGTGTGTGTGTGTGTGGTATCGGTGTGGTTTCCGGAGGTGAAAGTGTTTGGCCCCGTGGAATGCTCAAAATGGATGCCTGCCATGCCTGCTGCCAGCCCACCGGAGCCTAGCAGCTGTTGCTAACCACACACACACACACACACACACACACACACACACACACTGTTTGTTGTTGACAAAAAATTGCAGACTGGTGTTGGTTACCATCGCAGCGTGACCAAAGCAACGTAAAGCTACTCTACTTCGGACATGTTGGATTTATAGCCGTGTGTGTGTGTGTGTGTGTGTGTGTGTGTGCGTGTGTGTGTGTGTGTGTGTGAGGGCTAAATTATGGGACCCAGACATCTGTCCATTACAGGCTAAACCACCCCCCCTCTCCCCCCCCCTCTCTCCCTGCACAGCTATGTCAATGTTAGGATAAGAGGAGTTCGCTCCCATTATTGCTCACTCTATGGGACACTGTAGTATAGACGGGGTTGACGGATGTCTGCATGGGTAGATTTAGGTGGGTGGAGCCTAAAGCGTAGAGAAGCAGCCCTGGAACCGTCTGGAAAACCCGGGCGGTGAGAAGTGAGTGAGTGCTGGTCTACTGCATGCAGGTCACTGTATGAGCGTGAGACAAGCGCGCACCTAAACATGCTTTGGCAAAAAGACTGTTACAGTGCTGCAGCATTTCTTGTGTTCCTCCTGTAAGGTAGGCTGTATCAAACGCTGGGTCGAGAAACGAGCGCCACCTGCAGAAACTCAAACTCCATCAACAGAAAAATCCAAGGAGAAAGACGTCACAGTGCTGGACACACCGTTTGATTGACAGGTGATCTCTGGGAAGAGCAGTGAAGAAACACTGCAGCGATCACGGCTCGGCACCACAGACATCACCGAAATAAAACCTTTGCCAATGCCGAACAATTCTCCAACTTGCAAAGCTGCGGCCTCCGTAACCGTTCATGCGTGTTATTGTTTTTTCCGACAACACAGCATGTGAACGCAACACTGTTTAGCAGCTGACTTGGAAGCCGACTTGGATGTCGGGCTTTCCCACCAGCACATGAACGCAGCATGAGAGTTATGGCTAAAAAGAGACAATCATCGTCCAATGGCGGACAGCTCAGATCCAGATCACCACCAAAATCAGCCCTAAATCGATGAAGAGGTTTGGAAACCACTGCTTTTGTGGCCACTGCCACTCGGTTCCACGTGAGCTTCGTTCAAGAGACAGAAATGTTGCACGAGTCTGATCACACGTTTCTCACAAAGACAGTTAGACATCCATGACAGTAACATCCTGCAGTATTCGTTGTGTGAATGTCCTGCCTGTTCTTTTTGGTGTGGTTGTGTGTGGTGTGTGTGTGTGTGTGTGTGTGTGTGTGTGTGTGTGTGTGTGTGTGTGCCTTACAGGGCAGACAACAATATTTCCACATGCCGTCATTTTTCATCTCCCTATCTGTCTGTCACCGTCCTCCTCTTCTCTCCCTCCCCTCTCCTCACTGTCTCCCCGTGTTTCTGTCTGTTTCTGATGATGCTTATCAGGCTGCATCAGAGTGTGTGTGTGTGTGTGTGTGTGTGTGTGTGTGCGCACAGAACATGGGCCTCCATGTGTCGACAACCCTTCGTCGTGTTTATTCAATCAAAGCAGAGCCGTGGGTGCCGCATCCCTTGTGATAGCCTTACACACACACACACACACACACACACACACACACACACACACCCACACACACGTGGCAGAACCACGAGGGCAGTATCTTGTGGTGCCATTGAGGAGCAGCTGGGTGTCACAATGAGCAAACTCCACACAAAGAGACTACTGAAGACAAGCAAAGACTGCTCAACTAGACTTAGGTGTCGTGTGTGTGTGTGTGTGTGTGTGTGTGTGTGTGTGTGTGTGTGTGTGTGTGTGTGTGAGAGAGAGAGAGAGAGAGAGAGAGCGAGGAGAGAAGAAGTTTCTACCCTCACTCAAGGGCAGCCAAGGTCACAGAGTAATCGATGCTGAACATGTCCATCTTAACAAGTCATGTAGAATTCAGTCTCAAAATACTGTGGGTGGGAGAAAAACCATCACTTGTTTCTGATGCAATTTTCCTGAAAGCAAGAGATGGTATGTTGAAATAAAGTGTATCACTCCACTAGTAAGATAATGTCTCTTCAAGAAGTTGATTTGTACTGGAAATGTGAGATTTTCTCTCCCTATTGGCACATTTCTCTACAAGTGTTTTCTAATTGGCTCAATACTGGACTGCTCATTTTCTAGCTGGGTGTCAGCTGAGTGTCTGGCAGGCCGTCTGATCTGCTCTGAAGCCTGGCACTCATCCAGACACATTTGAAACTGTCCCTGCGTCAGTTTTCATGGATGGCACACAGAACCAAATTCAGAAAGTCTGAATTTCCAAAATGGCTTTACTAATTATTATTATTATTATTATTATTATTACTATTTTTATTATTATTATTATTATTGTTATTGTTATTATTATCAATTTATTTATTTATTATTATTATTATTATTACTGTTTTTATTATTACTATTACTATTACTATTATTATTATTATTACTATTATTATTGTTATTATTATCAATTTATTAAGTATTATTATTATTATTATTTATTAATAATAACAACAATAATAATAATAATAATAATAATAATTAAAGAGGGCTGGTTCCAGGCTACCCCAGACTGCTCGTATTTCAGCAGGAATATTTCAGTAGGAAAGCAGATCTAGCATCAGTTTGAGGCCCAAATGAAGGATTCAGCCGTCCACACTGGGTGGATAAAACATGACCTGCTCTCTCTGAGATCCAGGTCAAAGCTGTGATTCCTTATTGATTTCACCTGTTTAATCCACTTCAGTCATGAAGGGCAGCTGGAGATGAAGGAGAGGAGACGTCAAAGAGGGTTTTAGTCTTCTGGACAATCATGGAAATGGATTCGGGTGATGAAGAGGGTGCAACTCAACAGCAGGAAAAGCAGACCATCATATTTTGTACACTCTGTGTGGTTCAACTAAAAAAGGAAATACAGATTTTAGCTTTTAGCTTTTAACGTGCAATGATGACTAATGTGAATAAAGCCTTTGAACAGACTTGTGTCATGGATCTCTCTAGGACCCAGAATGCACCACAGTCTTTAACCTTAGAAACTAAGAAGCATTTCAGCCTCCTGCTTCCATTATTGTAGTATTTATTGAGAATAATCTGTTGATAGTTTTTTGTTGGCAGTGTACCGTATGAGCTTTCAGACACAGTCCACGCCTTGTGAGAACACGCTGTCACCTCTAGACTGACCTGCTGACAAAGTTGAAGCCGATAACAGATCTGGGAACAGCCCTGGCCCACATCAAACACACATTCCACCAATCACATTCCTCTCTAGCGGGATCTGCCCCACTGCCACATGCGACAGGTGACATGGCACAATCAAGAGGCGGGGGGGGGGGGGGGGGGGGATGTTTCCCATGCACTCCCAGTGTAAAGTCACATGTAACAATCCTCTGCATTTTCATAGAAATAAACCTCTGCCGCACAGGAAGTGATGCGTTTTACATTTCCGGTTTCTTTGTAATAAACAGAAGAAGAACTGGGTAGTTAGCATGAGCAGCGATCGCCACCGAAAAAGAAAAGAGCGCCACCTACAGAAACTCAAACTCCATCAACAGAAAATCCAAGGAGAAAGACTTTCACAGTACTGGACACACTGTTTGATTGACAGGTGAACTCTGGGAAGAGCAGTGAGGAAACACCACAGTGAGGCTGAACACCAAAAAACCACTTTAACTCGTTAACCTCTAGATAGTTCATATACTAAACTATCTGCGTCCCATTCGCAAGGTTCAGGAAAACACCGGGAATACAAAATCCTCATGCAGACAATCGTGTGTGTGTGTGTGTGTGTGTGTGTGTGTGTGTGTGTGTGTGGGAAACCCATCTATGTCGGTCGCTGTGACCACAGTAGCCACTGGTGAATGTTTATACTGTTTCCTTTGGCTCAAAGACAGCGAGGAACATGGAAAACACACACACAGCCTCACGCAGCATGTCAGAGTCCCTTAACATCCCTTCAGGGGTGTGATTGTTTTCATTTTTGCTGGACAGTGAAAACAAAGCCAAAACAAATAAACACCAACAGTCTTATTTTCAGCGTACATGTCCCCACATGTTCAGGGTGGACCGGGTGGAAGAGTGTCTTCAACTGCTTCAGTTTTGGAGGACACTTTTGACAAAGCGCCATACAGTATCAAGGTTTTTTCTTTTTTCTTTTAACCCCTGAACCTAACAGCACTACCGCCATGCTCTACCCAATGACCATGAAAATAGTCCCAAGCAGGGATGTAGTAGAGGAGAAACCCACCCACACCTTTAGAAATTGCACTTTATTTACCTGCATCATAGCACCAAACTAATATCATATAATAATCGGGTATTTAAGGAAAAGACAATTTTTCCGAAAACATGACGATCACTGCCTGGAGGTCAGATTTTAGCCTCCTCTCGGTTCACCTCTACATCCCTGGTCCTAGGTGGGGGGTTTCATTTGGTCAGATAAAGCAGGTGCATGTTATAGCAGGTGAAATACAAGCATCAGTTAAGTTGGTTCGTCTCCAGGCCAAAGAAATAGCAGTTTGCCCTCTTCATAGTAATGGGCAACACACACACACACACACACACACACACACACACACACACACACGTTGATTTCCTGTACCTCAGCTTTATTCGGCGTGGGGTCCTGGGGGTGTGTGTTGGTGTCTGCCTCGTCCATGCTGACCAGTTTCAGTTTGAGGTAGGACACCTCATCCATCAGATCCAGCTTCTGAGTCTCCAGAGATGTCCTGCTCAGCAGCTCCTGGAACACACACACACACACACACACACACACACACACACCGTATGTTAGATACATGAACGAACACACACAAACTGTAGGAACAGAAGCCTGCGTTCCCATTCAAACCACACCCACATAAACTGGCAACACACAAACATACACACACACACACACACACACACACACACACACACACACACACACACGATGAAATTAATAAAACACACAACTACCGGAGAGCAGTGCAGTCAGAAGTCAGCGTGCCGCTCCACTGGGTACAATGTTCTTCCCACACTAACAGACCAGGCTAGGCTGGGGGCCAGACCCCACATGGCTAAATATACACACACACACACACACACACACACACACACACACACACACAGGCTTGCTAGGGACTCTATTAATATATCCCTGTGACTCTCTGGTATGGGAGGAAGAACGAAGAAGAGGGAGAGAGTGCTTGCAAGCCTTTGGACACTGTAGCTACATAAAAAGTGTGTGTGTGTGTGTGTGTGTCTGTGTGTGTGTGTGTGTGTGTGTGTGTGTGTGCTCTGACTCCCACACTAAACACATGTATCTCTTTCCCAACTCTCTGTGGGTCTGGCTGCTTTCATTTCCTCATCTAAACTGCTAATCCCGCTTCCTCTTTTCAGAGCTGAACTTTGAGACGGCATGTTGTTTAAACCTCTGGCATCCATCGTCGTCTTCACTGAACGCAATCCTCTTCGTTCAGATACACATTTTAGGAGGAAAAGGAAAATGGAGGAAAAGAAAATGAGCCCTGTGGTTGAGATCCCCGTCACCTATACCTATCTGGATCGATCCTAAAGGTGATACTGACACCTCCTTCCATCCAGCAGCAGTTAAAAACACCTTACTGGATCCTGTTCTCCCTAAAACACATGAGAAAGAAATAAGGCAGATCGCTCCACTGGTATCAACTCATCGGTACTTGATTCTTCTAAGGCCGCCTATTGGAAACAAGTGAAATTATTTTCACTTGATTTTCTCACTTTCACTGAATGACATTTTTTTTGTGGCTAGCTGTCTGTAGCGTACGGCATGTGAAATAACCGCACTTGTCTTGAAATGAAATGACATCTATTTGAATTCAATCTTGTTGAGGAATAAAACCTGTCATCACAAACAATAGCTGCCACAGGATTATCTTTATAACGCGTTTTTGGACGGAACCACGGACATCCTGGCGAAGCCCATTAGAGGCGACTCGGTTTGACCGCAGAGGGACACCGTACCCTCCGAAATGGTAAACATCTTATGTCAACATCGCAGCCACAGACAGACAGTTAAAACCCTATAATCATTCCAGCTCTGCTCTGCTCTGCTCGCGCGCACACACACACACACACACACACACACACACACACACACACACACACACACACACACACAAAATCTGCTTAAGTTATGGCAGTGTCAGTTTGCAATCTAACACCAGTGTCACTTATAGCGGGATAAGCCCCGGTCTTCAGAGGTAATTCGTCAGTCTCTGTGGTCACGGCCTCCCACCCGCCGGGCCGAGGTTTCGCTTTCCGTTAATTAGGAAGAGCAGCACATGACAGATTATCGTCGTCTCTATAGCCACTCGTCAAATATATAACACAGTTAAACAGCCTGGCTCAGACCCGGGACCCTTTGAAGAGCTGGACGGTGACAACGTGATTGACAGCAGAATTAAAAGGGAAATGATGGAAAATGCATTCTTCCGTCAATGCAAGTGAAAGCGTGGATTATTGTGTTACACGGCGCCCAGATTAAGGCAGACGTTTACTTCCATCTTCCATCCTTTTATTCTGAAAATTCTGTTTTATCTCAGGGAATGTGGCAATATTCCAACCGGGACATCATCACATGTTACAGTTGTTTTTTTTGCATTTCCCTATAATCGTTGCAGCTATCAATTCATAACCACTTCCTGTCTATAGGAAGTCCCAAGTGTGTGTGTGTGTGTGTGTGTTGCTATGGACACTGTGCAATCATGATACTGTAAACCAAGAGACATGGCTGAATAATTCCTATCTCTGAATAAAGACACAGTCTCTATTTTCTATGACTACATGTGTGGGAGGATTCTCTCTACCATGAGAACAGTGTACTCTGTGTGTGTGTGTGTGTGTGTGTGTGTGTGTGTGTGTGTGTGTGTGTGTGTGCTGACTCAGGACTCATGCTTTATTAGTTGTGGTTCCCACAGCAAGCAGCAGCCCAGCGGCACTGACACAAACTGTTACATGGCTGGATGGACTCTCTCGCTCTCTCTCTCTCTCTCTCTCTCTCTCTCTCTCTCTCTCTCTCTCTCTCTCTCTCACACACACACACACACGCACACACACACGCACACACACACACACACACACGCACACACACACACACACACACACTCAGAACCCAGACAACCGTTATCTTTCTCCACACTGGCACCTTTATCATCATTGTTAGGGAGCTCTCACCAAACATCGACCCGCCCCATATGACATCAGCTGTTTGACCAGCGCTCATTAACTGCAACATGGGGCCCTGTTACACACACACACACACACACACACACACACACACACAACCACAAACTTGGACAACAGCTGCAGATCAGTGCAGCTAAACCCAATCAAAGCTACTAACTTACAATCACGAGTACCATAGCATTTTAAAGAAGAAGAAGAAGAACGAACAGACAGGGACAGGTTGTACTGCGGTCCCAGTACATGTATCCTTGAAGTACAATGACTCATTGATAAAGAACATGAACACAACAAACGTTCCAGGCAAGAAGACGCTTTTTAGTGTTTTTCTCTCAAATCAGCAGGGGCATTAATGGATTCTACAAACCGACTGGATGAAACTGATAAAACGCCGACGCTCGATTGAGGCCTTTATTTTGAAGCTTTGGCCTTTTCGCCCCCCGGTGTTGCCGAAGAAGACAAGGAATCCGTTGAGCGGCCTGAACAGAGGGCTGATTCTGGGAGATGGAGAGAGTCGGGGTCTTGTTCAGCACAGCCTGGCAGCGCTGTTGAGTTCAGCCTTGTTAGTGACGTCAAGCTCAACAACATGGAGACATTCAGCGTTTATCTCCACCTCAGACTGGAACTGACCTACAGTCTACAGAACCACTTCCTTAGAATAACCTCAGAATAATCCTTAGAATAAGAAAGCTATCCACCTGTACATACAAGGTAGTCTCCATTGTATATATTTGTATTGCATAGAGTGTTTTATTGCATAGAGTGCCATTTGGGGGCAATAAAGACTGACCTGAAATGAACTGAATCTTTGAGAGACATCACAAAGTCAATACTAGCACCAGTAGCAGATCAATCCAGTGTCCACTGTCTTGTGAAGGTGACCTTGAAACTCTTTTGTTAGAAATAGTTCAAGTAATAATCTGCAACATTTTTCATTCCTCTATCGCTGATTGATATAACACAGTAGTGGTTCAACCTCTAGCCTCATCTGGTGTCTTATAGGTCTTTTCTCTGGCGCACAGGAAGTGATGCGTTTTTACGTTGCCGGTTTGTTTAGATGAAATAGGAGAAGAAGTGGATAGCGTGAGCAGCGATAGCCACCGTGGCTGAACAGACAAAGAAAAGAGACGACAGAAAATCCAGGGAGAAAGACGTCGCGGTACTGGCCACGCTGTTTGATTGACAGGTGAAGAAACTTTGACCTGTAGCGCCTACTTGTTCTCGTCTTCAACCCGTTGTGTAATAGAGCAAGTGAGTCAGGGAGGTCAAACAGTATACAGCCACGCTGGCACGCCGTGAACCCAACACTCCTTTATTTACTCATTAACGTACTTTACAGTGCTGCTCCCGATCCTCGAGGACAGTAGCTGGTACCAGCTGGTGATATGTTGAGT
The DNA here is from genome assembly GCA_034670405.1 of Hoplostethus atlanticus. Classification (NCBI taxonomy): domain Eukaryota; kingdom Metazoa; phylum Chordata; class Actinopteri; order Trachichthyiformes; family Trachichthyidae; genus Hoplostethus; species Hoplostethus atlanticus. The sequence goes on from JAXDDX010000001.1 coordinate 18,206,007, forward strand.
CAGGTACATCATACAACCAACAACCAACAAATTGCATTGCTTCGCTCAACCAACATCTTGGTGACCATAAACTAAGAGACCATAGCTATTTGGATGTAACAGGATAGTTATGCTAGCTAGCTAACATTAGCTTGTTAGCCTAGCGGGGCCGCAGGTAGCCTGTCTCCGGTAGCGTTACACACCAGGAAGATCAACTAAGAAGATTAGAAATGAGTACGCGTGTGAATGTGAGTGCAGTGTGTGTGTGTGTGTGTGTGTGTGTTAGTCTCACCTGCTGCAGCATCTCCTCCGTGGAGACCAGTTTCTGATGGTGCTCCTCCAGAGAAGTTTCTAGATCTCTGATCTTCTCCCCCTGGGCCTCCACCTGGTCGGTCAAGACGCTCACCTAAAGGGTGAAAACGCGTGCACACACCGTTAGGACACACACACACACACACACACACACACACACACACACACACACACACACACACACACGAACACAGAGAGAACACAACAGTAGTGGCAGATGGACATTTACATACACCCACGTGCACAGATAATAACATGAGCAGAAAAACACACGCAAAGAGCTGCACACACACACACACACACACACACACACACACACACAATTACCAACTTTCAGAATACACCTCATACACACATCCCCATGTCTCCCTTTCTCTTCCGTCTCTCCGTACATAAACACACACCTTCACTCTGGCGTGCCTCAACACCAAAACAACACATTTACTCAGCACTCTGTTAGTCAGGAACACAGAGCATTCCAGCACATTTACCGTAATGTCCCTGTCAGCGCACTCATCTACTGCCAAACACACACACACACACACAACAACTACTCTCCTATTCTGCTAAAACATGCCAAGCCCTCTGACAGCTTCTGATTCTCCGTCACCTCAGCTTCACCGCTCAGAGCGGATTTGCCCCTGAAACCAGATCCTGTCCTCCGATTGCACTCTGGGAACAATCTAGTGTTCATTCAAATGCCGACGTTTCAAAGCGCTTGGTCTCAAGCTGTGGTCAAATCCAGATTGTAAAGACAAAAAACAACATGTTCCACCTATAGAATGAACATCTATCCTCAATATCACCAAGTTGTATGTAGCTACAGTATATCTGTCATGCTACACACCACCCAGTCCCATGGCTGAATGAGTCCAGTAGACCAAACGGTTAAGATTTACACACACACACACACACACACACAATCACAAATACATAGCATTGAAGTCACTAATGCAGTAATGTCATAAAGCTATTATAAAGACGAGCAGTGTGTGTATAAAGTGGTAATGTTGAAGAGAATGACCCGGTGTCTCAAAGTCAGCCCTTACCTCCGCCATGCTCCTTCACTGAGACACACACACACACATGAGCTGAAAGTTTCCTGCTGGGCTACAGGGAAGTCAGTTACTGAGCGTTTGCATGCTCGCACACACACACACACACACACACACACACACACACACACATGCAAGCAAGAGAACACCTCACAAAGCCCTTAAGGAGAAGCAGGTAAACAGAAAGTAAAGCAGAGCCCCAGTCACCTTGGGTATCGACCAACCACAGGAGAAGCCAGACAAAACTTGTGTAACAAGTAGGTGTGTGTGTGTGTGTGTGTGTGTGACTGGTGGTGGGTGGTAGGGGGGGAAGGGGGGGGGGGGGGGGGATATGGGTGTTGCGACACCTTTTACAAGCCGGAACTGCCCAGGCGGGTGGTGGAGGTTGTGCTTTTTTTTACTCAAAGGGGGGAAAAAAACAATATCCACCCCACCGACATGGGCTTCTTCAGATTACAAAACAAACGCACCACACACACACACACACACACACACACACACACCGCAGAAGAGAGCCCGAGGAGCAGTTGGAAAACGGGAGGAATTTAAAAGACGCGCTGTGAAGATCACAGTCGCAGGAACCAGCTATTACAGCATCTTGACACCAGGTAGCACCGAGACGTGTAATCTACAACCCGCAGAGCCGACGGTGACGACGCCCGGACACGTTTGTTTTGCGGAATAACATGAAATGACTCGAGACTGGAATTACACACAATTTCTTTTTTTTTTTTTCCAGTGAAAGAGATTTTAATCGTGACACAGAGATAAAAAAAAGAACTCAGCTATTTCAAGTCAACGCAGAAAAACAACCAATTAAAAGACTGGAAAGATTTCTATTGCTTCTCTATTGTTGCTGATGCTCTTTTTAAGCCACTGGGCACCAGAGATTAAATAACACACACACACACACACACACACACACACACACACACACAGAACATGCAAGTCTGCTCAGATGACTTTTTCTGTGGTAACTAGTAACTTGACACACTCGCTTTTCAATTCTTTCAACCCGTTATTAGTTACTTTTAAAATTTAGAACGTTGTTACTTTTATTTCTCTTTCATTTTGTTTCATTTCTCTTGACACAAATCAGATTTCAACATAATGACAACACACTGAGCAGCACAAGCCATATTGCTAGGCACGTCATGTGTGACTTTTAACAGAGACACAAATTGTAACTAGTTACTTTTTATGATAAGGAACAAAGTAAATAACAAGTTACAAGTTACAAGTTACTTTCCTTTGCTCTGTGCAAGACTCACCTGTCACCTTTCTGGGTGTCTCCCCCTCTCTTTCTCTTTCTCTCCACCAGTTGTGCAGACACAAACAAAAGGACACACACACACACACACACACACACACACACACACACACACACACACACACACACACTGACCTGTAGCACCAGAGACTCCTTGTCCCCCTCTAGGCGGAGCAGACGTTCTTGGTAGGTCTCATTCTTGACCGGAGAACACAGGTTCACCTGGACAAAAACACACACACACACACACACACACACACACACACACACACACACACACACAGAGCAAGAGACGTTACATACGGCCATGCTATATTTGAGGGGTAAAGACCCTGAACATCACTACTGCCCCCTGGAGGTCAAGGTCAGTGTCTGTTCTCAACTTGATTCCTGGGAAGTTTTTTGACATGACAAAATCATTTGTCAGTCTAATCCCAAAGAGAAGTGGCATACTGTAGTGTGTGTGTGTGTGTGTGTGTGTGCGTGTGTGTGTGTGTGTGTGTGTTGAGTTGAAGGCTATAGCATAAATGCTGTTTTTATAGGGTGTATTCAATCTGTTTCATCAGTGTATTCATCTAAGCCGTCCTCCGCAGATGCTACCGGTGTGTGAACGGGGAAATGTCACTGGACTGAATTCGGTCTTTTACAGTAGAAGCTGTGGGCGGGGGGGTGGGCGGGGCTGCAAATGACAAACATGATCCCAGTGTCTAAGAATGCATGACAGCATTGTGAGACACCACCTACTTTTAATGATCTAATGAAGAGAAAAAAACTAAATCTGCAATGTAGACTAGTAGTCAATGTACTTATTTGTACTCAGCGTGGTAATCCTCGAGTTCCTGGTCGATCACACCGTGTGTCCAGTGGCATTTTTCACCGTTATCGGACAGTACACCGTAGAGAGAGAGACGGGAAAGGTTAGGATCCCAGGCCGTCCCCATTTTCTTTGATTTTTCTGCCGATGTAGTTTGAGTTTCTGTAGGTGGCGCTCTTTTCTTTGTGTCTTTCAGAACAGGTGAACAGGTAGTACAAAGGTTTCAGGGAAGGCGGTGGATTTAGCCTGTTGAAACTGACCCCTAAACTGTGCGGCATACGCGCCGATCTCGTGGGTGCTCCGGTGCTCCGGTGCACGGGGAAGGCCGATTAAAAAATAAATTAATAAATAAATGTATTAAAAAACTGCATCTTTTAAAAAGAAAACCCATCTATTTATTCTATTATTACTTATTATTATCGGTGAACGTTTTAACTACAAATCTCATTATCCAATTCAACTTGTTACAGCTCTGTGTGTGTGTAGGCTACGTTAAGGGGCGTGGTCACGTAGCCAACTGCCAATGTAACGTTAGAGTCGGCTAAACCAACATTGTTCCATCAC
>JAXDDX010000001.1:18215000-18240000 GCA_034670405.1 Hoplostethus atlanticus
AATCCACTTTCCAGAGCCTGAGAGGCAGAGAGCGGCAAAGCAGAGATGTAGAGAGTAACATGCACCAGAGCAATGAGAGGGGGACGCAAGAGAGAGAGAGGGAGGGAGAGAGAGAGAGAGAGAGAGGGAGAGAGAGAGAGAGAGAGAGAGAGCAGGAGTAAACAGAGCAGGGAGAGTGGCTGGACAGAAAAGGCTCAGCGCAGGAAGTCGATGGGAGTTGTAATAGTGTCTCGGAGGAACACTTAGTGGGCCGCGTCCCAAGCCTCTCCACTTGTCCCCTTCCCTCCTTCAAACTCCACTTGTGCTGCTGGCCGTCCTCACAGCGATGTCACTAACGTCTGCTTCAGGCATTCAAACACTCTCCCGTACAGTACAAGGCAACCATCCAGTCATCGTCACTCGTTTTCTTCTCAGTTTTGTCTCAGTAGGTTCATTCCTACAGGGCTACTTAGTATATTGTAGTGTTGAAATGATGAGGTTGCATACGTTTATGTTAGCCCCATTTTACTAATAAGGCACAAATCCACTTATTCTAACTGTCTACCAGACAACCCTTCACAGAGGGGAAGGAAGGAAGACAGACAGACAGACAGACAGACAGAAAGAAAGACAGACAGACAGACAGACAGAAAGAAAGAAAGACAGAAAGAAAGACAGACAGACAGACAGACAGACAGAAAGAAAGAAAGACAGAAAGAAAGACAGACAGACAGACAGACAGAAAGAAAGAAAGACAGAAAGAAAGAAAGAAAGACAGACAGACAGACAGACAGAAAGAAAGACAGAAAGAAAGAACGAAAGACAGAAAGAAAGAACGAAAGAAAGAAAGAAAAAAGAAAGACAGACAGACAGATAGACAGACGGACAGAAAGAAAGACAGAAAGAAAGAACGAAAGAAAGAAAGAAAAAAGAAAGACAGACAGACAGACAGACAGACAGACAGACAGACAGACAGAAAGAAAGAACGAAAGAAAGAAAGAAAGAAAAAAGAAAGACAGACAGACAGACAGACAGACAGAAAGAAAGAAAGAACGAAAGAACGAAAGACAGAAAGAAGGACAGAAAGAAAGAAAGAAAGAAAGACGAACAACGAAACACATGATCAGACAGACAGACAGACAGACAGACAGACAGACAGAAAGAAAGACAGAAAGAAAGAACGAAAGAAAGAAAGAAAAAAGAAAGACAGACAGACAGACAGACAGACAGACAGACAGACAGACAGACAGAAAGAAAGAACGAAAGAAAGAAAGAAAGAAAGAAAAAAGAAAGACAGACAGACAGACAGACAGAAAGAAAGAAAGAAAGAAAGAAAGAACGAAAGACAGAAAGAAAGACAGAAAGAAAGAAAGAAAGAAAGACGAACAACGAGACAGACAGACAGACAGACAGACAGACAGACAGACAGATGGATGCAGCTGAGACCTCACAGGGACATGCCAAGCCCCTGCAGCACTGGGAATAGCGACTCTCTAGGACCTTAGTGACATTCCTCTGCTCTCTCCCCTGACCCCTGACCCCTGACCCTTCACCTCACCCCGTCTGACCCCGTTCACACCTGTCCCTCCATGGAAGCGAAAGCACTGCGGATGATGGGATGACTGGACGGTGCACGTGGGATGCTCCTTCACCGCCAAACTCCATTCAGATTTCACTTCAAGGTGCCGCGTGCAGCATTGTGTAACCTCAATAGATCGTTAGCACATTCGTTCTGAGACGGCGTAATTACCGTGAGCAAGACTATTGCCTCTACGCCGGGTCGGATTTGGCGGGAAATCTGCTGGATTGCTTTACGGCGCAAAACAGGCAGAGGGCGCTGTTCTTCCGGGGCGTTAACGACGCAAGAAGCAACATCCTCTTTATGACAGGAAGCAATGCAGTTTATGGTAAAGAAAAAAAAAAAAAGCGGTCTTGATCTCGAGAAGCACTAGCACTAACGATACCACTGGTGTGACCACTGGATAGAGGCTGCCAATCATCTTGACCATGGTTTCCATTTGTTTACGGTAATTACACCAAGGCTAATAACACGTAGCACACATTCATTCCACTTCAGGTCCAACGCACTTCCAAGTGAATTTCATTCAATTCTCTTTCAATTGATTCAAGAATCCAACATCATGAACCTGAGAGAAGATCGTTTAGGACTCAAATGTCAAACGATTCGGTGACAAGTATCCACCCAACAGCCGAGACAAGGCTCTCCTCACAGCTGCTGAATGAACTGATAAATCCGGATTCTCTACACTCATTTGTTTTGAATAACTTTGACCTTGGAAAAAAAAAAAGGAGGGAAAAGAAAAGCAGACCATACTATAAACAGAGATATTCCCTGCTGAAAAACGCCCTTTGACGTCCGGCAGCTGCAGCACGTCGCGTGTCTGATCGCGTTTCTCACAAGAGTCCACTTGCAAAACATCAGGATGAGCGCAGTGATACAACTCGTGCATCGCTGGGCAATCTGTCCTGAGTGCAAGTGAACACAACTTTTATCCACAATGACATCTACGCGGAGCACGCAGTTCCTAACCCAGCTGCGTAATTCCTAAGGCCGGAGAGAATTTCTCGGCAAACTGTAAGCAACAGTTAAAAATAAATAAATCACTGGCCGCCGACATAGAAATATCATTATTTCTACGTGAATGGGATCGCCAGCTGTGCCCAGTGTGCGTGCAGAGCCCCAGAATTGGGCTTTTATGATCATTAACATTGAGTTTTCATATTTTGCATTCAGTGTTTCTTTGTGCAGCCAATCTGTGCTGTTTCTGTGCACAGTTGTACCATAGATTTGTCTCTCCTACTGGCAGGGCTACTCACATACAGCACTTACTAAAGATATTACACGTTTATTATTTATCGCAGTCCAAGGTTTCTGAACGTATGACCCAAAGTGGGTCGTGGGGATACTTCTTTGGTTTATGAATTGATTCAAACTCTGGAGCGTTTCCTCCTTTAGTTCATTTTGTTTGGGCAGGTGAGAACGTAATCTGTACCGACTACAAGAAAGGACCCCAAAACACAAGGTTTTATGGGTAAAAGGAGATGGATGTTGTCATCTGATACGTTATGCTTGTCAGTCTGGACTGATGCTCTGTTTGTTTCTTCATGTGTTCTTACCTAGTATGGAGACCAGTGGAGGTAAATTACAGCAAAGAGTGTAGACAAGTCCATCATGCTGAGATGAAGAAACAGGGACTGGAATCAGATTTTGTTTTGAGCAAAACCTCTATCCTGGTGGGGTGACCGGTTACCAAAACTCCTGTCCAATAAACAAGCTACATGTGAGTCCGTGTGACTTTTGTTTACAAGCCCTGGTTTTCTTGTAACTGGGCAGTTTGAATCTAAATAAACCAAATACAGAAATGCAACAAAGTCAACTTTTCCACTAAGATTCAGACCAAAGAAAACAAACTGTAGGTTGTGATCGCACCCTCATGGGCCTGGATCCCAAGAGGAGAGGCTGGAAATGTTAGTAAAACCTAGAGTATGTCCATAGATACTTTATAATACCTTGCATTGTGCAGTACATAAACCATAATGCCTATATCCATCTGAATGGGTCATGTCATCTAGTATTGAGTCTTGAATCGTAAAACAAGTGAAAAACTGCCAACAAGCTGAGATCATTTCACTTGTTTCCAAAGCAAATCAACTTGTTACAGGAATCTTCATGAAGCAAGTGTTGCTCTCTCTTGGTGGAAACTTGAAGGCGCGCTACCCGGGTTGTTTATCGTCCAAGTGCAGGACGCGTAATGAGGCGCTGCTCTGTGCAACGGGCAGAGCAACAAACAAACAAGGAGGTCCGGCTTTGAGGGAAGGAGCTCACTGGTCTGGAGCCGTGGAGAAAGACGAGCTCATAAAGACGTTTCAGGCACGTCGATAAGTTGAAAGGCCTTTATTGTGGCGGTGGGAAAAAAAAAAACACTAACTTTAATTAAGCTACTTTATTTACTTTCTGTATATAGAGATAATCAATGATCAATGGGTCATCTCACCTGCCTTCATCTCCTCTGTGGAGGATACAGTAACATTAGGCTACTTGGCTTGGCAGTTAAAGTTCATTTAAGCAAACAGAAGCTGCTTATATAACAATGTGCTTCATTTTAAAATGTCTTACCACAACAAAACGTTTCAGCCATTTATTGCACTATATACACACATCGCTGTATCGCAGCAGTTCATAGAAGCTAATAGATGAAGAACACAAAAAGCACGTTCCCGTAGTGTGACCGCATCAAAACTCAGGCTTGTAGGAGATTCAAATGACTGCTATGTTGTAAAGATTTGTGGTTTATGTGAAATTTTCACAATAATACAACTTTACTTCTTTCTGTGATTTAGATACTACTCAATAAATAGTTGATTTATACAACATGACCACGTTTCATAGCGCATATAGGAGTGAACTGTCTCACTTCTGGTTGCCCTGGCTGAATGTGGTTCTTGAAAAACCATGCCATACTAAAAAAAAAAAAAAACATTAATACTGCAAATGAGAAAAAAATGCCTTGTTAAAATGGGATTGTTTTGTACTCACGGTGCCACTTTGCAGCCAGTCTATGAGAGCCTGTGCTGTTTGGGCAGGTAACTGTGCTCTGAGGCGGTCCCTCTCCTCCTGGTTGGGGTGGAGCTCCAAGGCCAGCTTCAGGTCCTCCGCTAGCCGGACGACCTGCAGCGGGCCTGCGCTGACGGGGGAACCCAGGTCGTACAGGCTGTTGGAAAACTCCACCGCCGCCGCTTTCGAACCTGGAGGGAAAGAAATGGGTGGTGGTGGAGAGGAGAGGAGAGGAGAGAGTTGTCAGCCATACATGAACCGTGAACCCATAACGTCTTGGGTTCAAATCCAAGCCTAGGACCTTCGTCATGTCACCAGCTGTGTCAAGTGTATTACTCACCATTAGCAAACTTGCACAAGGCTCTGATTCAATACGAGCTCTCAGAGTAATGCGTAATGGAAGCTAGTGAGTGATGCAGTAAAGAGCAGAAATAATCAGAGCCATACATCCTCCTCAATGTTTCCAAACTGTCCATGTGTCACCTGGATAATTTCCTTGGCGCACACACACACACACACACACACACACACACATCTGGATGCACTCAAATAATCATTGCACTGAAAAAGAGCCTTCCAAAAGAGCTCCGTACAGAGCAGAGTCCAAAATTAATAAACAGCACATAATGAAAACAACCTTTGCTTGCATCCACTCGGGAGTCTTATTGCTAAAAGCCTCTACGCAACAACGCCTGGAAGTAAGAGAAACAACATGGGGTACAAGCTCATTTTCAATGCACAGGTTTGCCGTTGTACAGCTTTTCTAGTACGCACGTTTCACCCACGCCTGTTTGAAAGATACTGTCTCACTGAGCAACACTGAGAAAAGTCTCAAAAGGTCTATGAGGACATCAGCAAGAGGTTTCTTTTTCCCATTACGCCTGTTAGAAAAGATCATAACTGATGGAGAATTACAGTTTTTGCAGTAATTCACTGTTGCTGTTGAGGCTGAGGAAACGTGAACAAGGGCGCCTGCTGCTGTATGCATATAAATATATAAAAACACGAACCCGTTCTCCATCCAGCCGTGCAGCCTTCGGTGCTCGAGGGTACCGAGCGCCTCAGACAAGACTACGTAGGAAGGCATTATCCACGCACCGGTTAACCGTCAAGCCAGCCTAGATATGAACTACCACCAGCACGGGTAGATAGCAACTCTCTTCATCAGTTTGCTAATGTTCTGCTAGTCTGCCACGTAGATCTGCTGGCAGTTTAGAAGGAACCATGTGATACTTTACTGATCTCTGTGGGGACATTTTCTTGCACAGGGAGGTCAGAGGTCAACAGCCCCCCTAGAGCAAATTCACACTAGAATATGAATTTAAACAGATTGTGTTTATTAAAGTAATAATCCATGACATTTTCATATAAATAAATGCCTGTTCTGCTGTCCTGCTGATTGATGTAACACAATAGTGATGAAAGCTTCTACCATTTGCTGTTCTAAACACCCGGTAGGAAGTGACGTCTTTCACGTTTCTGGAATAAACAGAAGAAGAACTGGGTAGTTAGCATGAGCAGCGATAGCCACCGTGGCTGAACAGACAAAAGAAAAGAGCGCCACCTACAGAAACCCGGTGAAAATCCAAGGAAAAACACGTCACAGTAACTGGACACACTGTTTGATTGACAGGGAAGTGTAGTGAGGAAACACCACAGTGAGGCTGAGAGACAAAGATGGAGACTTAATTAAAAATGAGGATCTTGAGGATTACCACTTTAAACCATGATCACGAAGGAATGCCTAGTTTCATATCATCCTCTTATAGAATAAATACAATCCGGCAACATGAGTCGGGACTTTTCTTTTCTTTCTTTCTGCACCGATCAGGCTGGACATTTCCACTCACAGCTCGTACTCTGGTGTTCCGTTTGCGGCCAGTAGAGGGCAGCACTATTTCAAACCCACTGGAGTGCTCTCACTATTATTCCCACAACATGTTAAACCAGAAAGAAAGAAAGAAAAAAAACCCTCTCTCTTCATTCTGGAATGCAATCTGACTAACATATCATAATATGCGATAAGTGGCTCTAATTTCCTTGTTGCTGATTGGCTGATTATATCGCTAATGGGATTTTTAATGCATTTCTATTTGCGGTCGCTGAGAGCCGGCCTAGCCAACTCAAAGCACTTCGATGAGGTCATGTTGTTTTTGGCAAACAGAAACAACCAACAGAGCTCGAGACAGGACAGTGGTGCATGTAAACCCTCTTTTATTTACTTCTACCGTATAGTACGACAAAACAGAAAAGGGTGCCACACACACACACACACACACACACACACACACACAGTACAGTGAGACAGTTTCTCAGGTAAAGTATACTGGTCCACTTTACCTGAGATTCCCATAAAAATCTACCAATGGCATGAGATGATTTCACTTGTTTCTACTCCAAACCATTTTTATTGGATCAAGTGTCATAGTAGTGGAGTGATCTGCCTTATTCTGCCTTCAAGATATATACACTTGTTGCTAGAAGATTCCTGAAACAAGGAGAGTGGAAGTATCTCAACTCAGTGGCAGAATTTAAGAAAAATTATACTAACTGCACTTGGGAGCAGCCAATTTCTATACCCGATATCCGTTAATGGGACGACTCATTCCAGAAACTTTTACTGGACCTCAGCTGAGTTTGAGAAACACGAGTCACCAACTCACAGGATCCCACTGACTACCTGTAGCATTTTGTATTTCTCCAAATTAAGACCACATTTCCCATAAACCCTGTTGCTTCCTGTTTCAAAGAAGATGTTGCTACTTGTCCTCGCATTGTCATTGTTTTGAAGAGCAAACAGAACTAGGATAAGAGCCGATAACTAGCTACGGTGAAGTTGAAACGATGCAGCTGAACTGGACTAAAACTGGGTGTTACTTTCAAAGTAAAATGCTTCCTGTTCTGTGTCACAAGGCAAACCAGCAGATTTATACACATGATGACGAGCTCGTTAGCGGTTACCTGCGATGATGTCATCCATCTGCTCCAGAGCCGCCTCCAGCATGTGACTGGCCTCGGTTTCCATGACGACAGATGGAAGCATCAGAGCCCAGAACTTCTGAGGTCCTGTAGAGAGGGAAAAAAAGGAGAATTGAACCCATGCTCTTTCATTAAAGTCACAATGAAACGACATGTTGGGAGCGTCTTTCTTCATAATTTGATGTATTTCCTGTTGAAACAGGAAGTTGGGGCAGGACATAACGCGTGGAGGCACGGATAAACCAATGGTATAACCGCTAGGGAGAGAAAGGCAGCTTTATTTGATCGGAGGGGTGGAGAAGGGATTGTTCAAAAATCTGTGATGGTATTATTAGTTGGAATTTTAAAACAATTAATCAGATTTTGTATTCAATATTTTTTGTAACATTTGGGATATTCATTGTTAAACACTAGTATAATATCATATGGATATTATTAGCTGACAAGGTGAAAAAGTCATTTTTCATTTCATTGTGATTTTAAAAACGTATTCAGAATTGTTACACCTAACATTGTTACACCTAGATAGAAAATGCAACCGTCGCTTCAGAGGGGCGTTGTTATGGGGATTACTAGGTAACCATGACGTCCTGGGTTTGAATCCGGCCCAGGACCTTCATCACGTCATTCCCCTCCCTAATCACTCCTGTCTTTTTCCACTGGGTACTATCAAATAAGGGAAAATGTGCCACCACCGCAAAAAAAACTTTAAAAAATGGCACTGCAGATATGCTTTGTGCTTTCATTTGGTCAAACAAGGAGCAAAGATAGTACAGAGGGGAATTAACCAAATATTGGGCAGTGATATGAAGTGTCAATGTGAGTTAGGCTGTCAGGACGTCTACTAGAGTGAGAGTGGCATGAGAGTGGTTTCCATTACAAACCGAAATGATTCCAAGACTAAGCTGGCAGCCCACAGAGGCATCACACTCTCACGCCCTGCATGGAGACAGCAGAAACCAACTGTGGACATGTGGACGCTCTAACCAACCCTAATCCAATAACGATAATGCATCTCATTTGCTTGGCATCTTTCTGGGGGCTTTCTGAATCTAATACTCAACAGACAAAGACACAAACGCATGTATACGCCTCTAGAATTGATGATTTCCTTTCATTATTTTGTTGTATTTCCATTTCAAGAGAGAGCGTGCCTCTGTTTTACACCCCTCAGCAGCAGCAGCAGGCATTTGGTTTGAGAAATGGAGAATTTCCAAGCATGAGGATATCTAAGTGACGTGTAATGCAATATTCTCTGCAGCTGGCACAAGATGCACAGTAAACATAGACGGTTAACTTCGCAGAGAAAAACATCTTGCAAAAGTAAGACGTTAACAAAAACACAAAGTTTTTTCTAGTTTAAGGGGAAATAAGACGTTTTTACTGCGAAGTTGATTGGGTTGTTAATCAATACCAATGACTCAACGATTACTTCACCAGGCGCTGAGATTTATGGCTTTCAAAACTCACTTTCTGGCCCGTTTACTGACAAAGCAGTGTTATTATTCCAGTATTTAGCACGGTCATATATCACCTCTATATTAGCTTCTGCAGGATCTCTGCTCTGATTGGCTGAATTACTCCTCTCTGTTGTGAACAATGTAGGGAACAACAGGGATGCGGCCAGAGACGTTGCGTAGGAGGAGGCAAGTTCTATCAATGTTGTTGTAATTCCTACTGGTGTCCAGGAGAGGGCGGTGAATGTCATAGATTACTTAATGCCGCTTTAACTTTGTCCAGCAATCCTTCATGCAGCAGGTCAAGGGTGTTTGTTAACTTTTAGCTTTAAAGTTGCTAGATGCAGGATCTCACCGATATATCATCTCACTTTTACAAGTTAATAACCAGCTTTGCACTTTCACTCGGCCTATTTTGCTGACCAAGCTTGATCTCCTGTGAAAGAAAGCAGCAGCTGCGACAGGGGAAATACATACACGATTGAAATAGTGGGATATAATGTGCCATTGGTTATACATTGGCTCCCCTCCCCTCCCACGTTCACGAGGACAGACCATGACTTGGGGGGGCGGCGATATGCACAATAAAAACATACACAACCCAGCAACGCAGGCAAACACGCGTTTCTACACATGGACAGGGGCAATTACACACACACACACACACACACACACACATCATCTTTCTTTTCGTCATCCCTCCTCCATCTCCTGCCCTCCTTCCTCCCAGTGTTTCACCCCTCTCCATCCCGGTTGTCCCCTGGCACTCATCCCTTTTCTGTCATCTCTCCTTCAAGGCGCTGATCCCTCTGTCAGGCTGTCATCCTGACTTACAGAGAAACAGACATCAGCGCGGCGAAATCAAGAGGAAGGACAATGATGTGATCTAGCACCGCCTTGGGGAAACCCCGCCCCCCCTACAGAGCAGCATGGCGCTCATCAACATTCCCACTGAAAACGTGCCATTAATCTGCACAGAACGGAGTAAATCTACATTCACTGCACTTAGAACTCTGATGCCAAGCTACTTTTTCTTTTCCCATCATGCATGAGTGTGCATGTGTGTGTGTGTGTGTGTGTGTGTGTGTGTGTGTGTGAATTCAAAAGAGCCTGGTATTTATATTGTTAATAATTGAAAGCAGGTCGATATTTGTCTTGTCGGGACAGAAGGTGACAGCACCATTCACACACTATGACAGTCTGACTCTGTTCAACAGCACTGGGACGACAACCGGCCACAACGGGACAACAACGCTTTTGTGTGTGTGTGTGTGTGTGTGTGGGTGTGTGTGTGTATTTGAAAGAGAAAGAGAGTGTGTTCATTTTTTGTGTGTAATCAGGGAAATTGCTGACATTACACGACTCTATCTGTTCATGCGTGTGAGTACATGTATGTTAAGACCCTGATTACTGTCCTGTTCTCGTACAGAGCTGCCTAACAGAACTATCTCTTGTGTGTGTGTGTGTGTGTGTGTGTGTGTGTGTGTGAGTGTGTGTGTGTGTGTGTGTGTGAGTGTGTGCATGTGTACTACATGGTTCTGTGTGCTGCTGTGTGACCTTGCATTACTGTTCTTTGGTGCAGCGACAGAAACTGGGTTTCCAAGTATTTGAAAAAATATTATATATATATATATATATATATAATATAAGAAAAATATTTTTGTTGATAAAGAAATTGCGCAGTAAATAACGATGGACACACATTTGTCGAATAAATGATAACGTAGGCTTGGAATGATCGACCTGACAGTATCCGTTCACCATGACCTAGAAATGTTGTACTTGCAGTCGCTCCCATGTTCATAAGTTGATATCAGTATCAAAATATTGGCTACTGCATTTCTTCATTTTCATCTTCCATTTTTCTCGTGGAGGCGGGTTTTGTTGGGTGTTATTTTGTTGATTTGCAAGAAATGGACGCTTCCACTGATTAGCTGTTCTGATTGGCCACACAATGGCTGTAGCCCCTCCCCTTCCCCCCTCAGCACAGATGCCATTCTACAAGTTAGTTTTGAGACAAATGTATGGGCTTTTCATCCGTTTTGATCCGGCATCCTGAACACAACCTGGTCCGGAGCAACGTAGGTTACCGTGGTGATCTACCCTGCTATAAAGTGAGCCAGAGTTAAGCCCAACGTTACCTCGCTAACCCGCTAATCTCGCTTTTGAGTATCTAAACTATTTATCTCCACAAAACAATTTCATTCAACGTTTTAATCAGATTATTTAAAGCAATTAGAATGAGACAACTGATGAATTAGGGTCAAATAGAGCGGTGCAGGGATGACGTATTTTTGTAGGCCAACCCAGAAGTTAGCATCGTCCTGGTTCCCTCCACAAAAAGCCAATGGGATGGAGTTTGGATTATTGCAGAAAATAAACTCTGTGGCAAAGTTTATGATACTTACACGTTTTGTTCAGCAAGATAATCTTCACAAATGAACACCACCACCACGCCAGAAGTAAAAAGCTAACGTTAGGCTATAAACAAACTACACCACGGTTGCATGACTTCAACGTCACCACCACTAAAAATACTATAAACTGATAAATCTACAAGTTGGAAAGTTTGAGTTAGAATAGTTTGGAAGAGCGCGAGTAGAAACACAACTAGAGGCTGTAAAGGAGGACTAGTGAGTAGACGAGTTAGCGTGTTCGGTGTGATGCGTTTAATGTCCCCGACAACCTCTGTAGTCTCATTTAGCCACTTGTTAGCACCCGCCTTTTTTAAGACACGTAAAAGCTACACAATTCCCGAGTGGGGTATTTACTGACGTATTTTATGTGGTAGAACAAAACGTGAAAACCTCTTAAGCTTGTGTTAACCACAGACCTTATTTCAGGCATCTAACCAAAAAACCCATTCAAAAAACCCAGAGACTTCGACACGAGGGAACCGGGAGTGCTAAAATGCTAACTTGGTTTTAGGACTCATTCCTGCACCACTCTATATGGCAGATTACACACAGTCTAAATGATCTATCTATGAAGTACCTCCAGGTTAAATCACATTCTCATTCATGTCTCGGGTTGATGCAGAAACAAGACACACCTTGTCCCAGACGGAGAGACACGCTCCAGAAAAACTTGTTTGTCAAACACAACAATATGCGACCTGTTTCTTCCAGCTACGCCCTCTTCACTGTTGACAACGCAAAGAGAAGCTGGCACAGTCTCTCCCTTGTTTTAACAACACATAGGTTTGGAAAAAAATCAGGTGCCGATGTGACAAATGACGGCACGTGATGACATACGAAAAGAATATCAAAGGAAAGTAGCCGGAAACTTTTCGCTACCAGGATTGTTTTTTCTCTCTTTCTTGCAGACAAGCACCTGTATTTCCCAGAGATGTCGGCATGCAACTGCTTGTTCTTCATCTTAGCGAATAAACTCCCAAGCAGAAGAGAAAAAGGGGATTTTTGCACTTTTACGTGAGGCTGCAGGTGGAGCGAGTTAAACGGCCCCAGAGCTCAGAGGAGAGCCACTAAGATCCAGTTGCGTGAATAAAAAGAAAAAAAAAATGCACAGGCATCAATCTGAAGCAGGATTTGCTACTCAGTCCATTTTTAGCTGTCATCCAATCATTATCCGTTTCCTGGTTGACAGAGCAGTTTACTGTCTAACAACAACAATGCACTGTGGGGTCAGCGGCTTTCTGCACAGTAAGAGATATCCCGTCCTCTCCTCCTACACACACACACACACACACACACACACACACACACACACACACACACACACACACACACACACACCTGCTGCCCTCCTGCCACCTGCTGTGAGTGGGATAAGCTCCCGGCTGAAGATTCAAATCCAGCACCCTGCAGCCAAAGCACTTTATTTCTTTTCAGAAGTAAACACTATAACTAACAAGGCTGCGTGTCAGACTGCAGCAAACAGCAGGTTTCAGAACAACGTCTTCCTGTCCGTCCGCCCGAGGGAGAGAAAACACACCAATGGCTCAGATTTCACGGCGCGAGAGCAGAAACCTGAAGATTAAAAGTAGAACCTGGGAATTCCTACAGCAAAGCACATTCACACAACCAGCATCAACCCCCCCCAAAGGAACTATTTAATGCTGTAGTGTTGGAATGATTCAACATACGCTACACATACCACACCGAACAACACGCTGCTGCCCAAGCCCATGCCAAACATCCGCTATGCGGTCGCCGGCCTGTATGCAAACAGTCGTATCAAAAGATCTCTTCCATGTACGCCTGTCCTCTCCTGCCTCCGTCCAACTCAACCACACTGAGATCAGACAGAGAGAGAGAGAGAGAGTGGAACGGGTAGAGTGATTAGGCTGTGTGTGTGTGTGTGTGTGTGTGTGTGTGTGTGTATGTGTGTGTGTGTGTGTCCAAACTGCCCACAGCTGAGAGGGAGCGGCCCACCCACAAGCCGTGGCTGCCTCACTGTCCAGTATAGCTTCACGATTAGCGCCATCAGGACCATCACAAGGCCTAAGTACCTTACTGTCACCCAACAGTGTTCTTCATCATGGGTTCTCCTAGCGACTACCGGGACGCGTAGGGAACAAACGGAGACAATGCAGATGAGCAAGTTTGCACACAACTCTGAAAACACACATTCAGAGTTACATTCCTTCCTCCTCGCCTGTCGCTATCTATGTCGATTGGGTCCCTTTTGCCGAGGGCTGCTTGGACTTGCGCCATTTTGCTTCCCCGGTCATAACGGTCATAGAGGAGAACTGCGTCGGCATGAAGGGAAAAGGAAGCAAGTCACGATGCGCATCTACGTTGCCTTAAAGCTGCACTTGCACTAGATAATGCATCAGTGTTATCCGCCTAAATCACAACGTGTGTTAGCCGGCGCGGAGCAAGGCGCTGACATTGCCAGGGTCAGGGTTTGATTCCCACCGGGGCCACCCGGTGCTGAAGATATATGCACTTGCAGTACTGCGAGGTGCTTTGGACAAAAGCATCCACCAAAAAAAGCGATGCGCTACCGGAGTATCCTCGCTTCGAGAGACACATCGAGCCCGGTGGAGCCATTTTGGGTCCCAGCTCCCTGGTTTTGAGGCACCGAGCGTTACACCATTACTGTAATGTGGCGTCACACCATTTGCACCGCGTTGCCGGGATGCGACAGCTTTCGGGGGAAAAAACGCTCCAAGGCACCTTCTATTGCGACGGCTACACACACACTCTTTATGGAGACGGCAGGAAGCAGCGCTTTTTTATATTTGGTTAGATTATTTCCCTGCAAGTGGTCGAGAGCCTCCTCGGGCCCGCCGCACCACGGAGACAAAAACACACACACACAGAAATGATCTCAGAGCTAAGTCTGCCGGGTTTAACAACGTGGGTTAGATTATCTTTTCTAGTGTGTGACTCGGGGTATTGTGGGATCTGTGAACCGTGGCTGATGCGTGGCTGCTGGGGCGGTACAGTTTAATGTGACTTCCTGTTTGGTCCTGCTCAGGGGAGCTCGGTTCGATCCTGGTCTTCTCTCTGTGCTCCGCTTTTTCAAGGAATCTGGTTTTCTGGTCTCTCGATTTCTACCCTATTCTTCCCTACTTTGCTGTTCTCCAGTCCAGCTCGCTCCTGCTCTCTTTTCTTTTTCTATTTTGCCCTCAGTCAGGGTGAAGGACAACACAAGACCTCAAGACAGAGATCAGCGACAAAAAAACAACAACAGCTACTGCATGCTTTCAAGCATTATTTCATGATTCTTTTCTCCTTCCAAACCCCAATCTTGTGGGTTTTACCCTCCACTACAACAACACACCAGATAGTGGTCTGCACTGAGCACATGGAGAGCTTGTCTCTCTGGACTAGCGTGATGGTGACATCCAGGGTGCGATTTGTGAAAAAAATCAGAGGGGTGGGGGGGCGTGTTTTTGAAAGGTTTTTTTTCATGAAAATAAATCAGGAACCACAGTGGGCCTATATAGACTATGAATGATTTCTTGCAGCTGTTAAAGTTACATTTATAGAATAATTATGAACTTTAATAAAACAATTTTGGAACTTGAACTTCACCACTCCAAGAATATTTGAATCCATTTAAAAAAAAAAATTAATTCATCAAGTAGCGCGATATTTTCACTCTCATGCCTTGTCCTGTCCTCATGCGGACACATAGGGGATGCGATCATACACAACAAAACAAAAGGTTAAATTCTAATATAACATGGCAGAATTAAATCCCCCTTCAGTACCGTGGATAGCGGCACTCGGCCAGGCGTGCCAAAACACTTGTTTATAAACTTCAATATAGAAAATAATCACAAAATAAATAGGCTACAGTATATGCTGCTTGTCAGCTGTGCATGGATCAAGGCCGTTGGAACCAGGATCATCCCGTAGCCTAGACGCCGTGTCATCCCTGTTGTCACACGAGCGCTGGCAGTGAAAGTCCATTTCTGATTTTATTGTTGTTTGCACTACAGACTGTTCTCGCATTGCAGCGCTTTACTTAGATCTATTTTTAAACTATTTTTATTTTAGGTATTTTATATGAAGTAGCATTAATCACTATGGGGGGGGGGGGGGTACATTTTGTCCCCACCGGGGATAAAAATAATTCAGCAGAGGCAGGGATATATAGACCAGAGGAGGGAAATCCTCCCCGTCCCCCCTGGCAAATCACACCATGGTGACATCCAACACAGGAAGGCTAGAAAAATATCTCCAACAACAACATCATATCACACCTCACTCCTCCACCAGGGCCTCCACATGTCACAGACGCATACTAAGGCAAGGACCTTCATTTGATGGGATTTTGTCCCAGGGACCCATATGAGAAGAGTTCTGTTTGATTACAATAGTTATTGTCATACATTCTCTAATTGGGGCAATTTGTAGTAAATTAAATAACAGTGAAATTAAACTATTCCTCATTTTGCTGGGGGCGTCCTGGAGCCCCCCTCAAGGACCCCTGGAGGTCCCTGGGCCCCACTTTCAGAATCAATACACTCCACTAGTTTATAGTGTTTCCCTTGTTCTTTAATCTTTAACTAATAACTACAAATCATCAGCTAATTGTGGTTGTAGATGGTGATCATAAGGGGGGGGTTACAGTATACAAACATCCACAGCTACCCAGTACTACCACATTCCTCTGATGTCAGTCACTGAGCAGCTTGACGAGAGATCACCAGTTCAGCCTCAGGGCGAAGGGCTACCATCAAAAGGTTGCGAAAGAACGACGTGTGAATTTGTGTGCTAGCAGTTTGAACAGAATGCAATGTGCTTTAAATGCATGTGCTTTATTAAAGCATCGTATTTCGCTCCCAAACTTTTGGCAGGCCTATGCATTCTTGGGTATTTCTGGATTTTGCCTGCTCATAATTGAAACATACCAAGTCCAGTAGAGAAAAGGCAAACACACAGATAGAGATAGAAATGCAGAAAGAGACAGAGATAAAGTGAGATGTAGAAAGAGAGACGGCAGCTCATAAGGCAGAGGTATACCAACAAACAAAAGGCTGAGCTGAGCTGATATGAGCTGACGGAGTGTTTGTTGTCTGACAACACTTCAGCCTCTGGACCAGTATCACAAGCACAGCTGATTATATTACTAATCATCAGGCTGGCTTACTGTAATCAGAAAAAGGGTGGGGCCACTGGGAGCACTGCTGTATATCAAACACTGACTTACACACACAGACTTTTGCAGTTGGCTCATCTTTTTTTTTAAATAAATTTAACATTGTATGAGTCCAAAGTCCAAAGTCAGCCCACCAAACATTTCTCAGAGGCAGAGCTGCTCTGGAGGCAGAAATAGTTAAACCTCAATGGGCGGAGCCATAGTTTTTGGCTAACCTGCAAAAGTGGTGGTCTGGTCAAAATATGAATACAAATAAAAATGACTTATTTTTTCATTCATTCATTCATGACCACGCCATTAATTATCTTGGAAGGCCAGCAGGCTAGCTAACTAGCTTACCTAGCTAGCTATAGACTAGTATAGCTCCTTTGAACTTGGATGGTCAGCTAGGCTAACTAGCTAACCTAGATAACTTAGTGAGGTTAGATCGCATTTTTTCAGTTAGCAGCAAGGGCGCTATGCTTCATAACGTTAGCTAGCTCCTGCCCTTTTCAATGGGCTTCAGTCTAACATTATTTAGGCAGAAAAATTGTGCTTCTTTTGCGCCGCCAATTGAATTATAACTCAACTAATCAGATTATTACTCTGCCTCTGAGAAGTACTTTTACAACTAAAACTCTGGTCTGCTAATATTGTCTGCCAGGTGTACAATATGTTTCATGACTGTTGGGTCAAGCCAAACTATTGATATATATACAGTATTAGATGTGAAACAGTCAAAAATAACTGACCTCTGAATGCGTTCACTGGCCAATCAGAACCGAGTATACAACAAAGCACAATATTATCTAGTATTCTGACCAAGACTAAGGATTTCGCTCACTGATAGAAGTTCACGTCACAAACATTTCATCAAGGGCTTAATCAGTAACATACAGAGTGGAATTCCAACATGTTCAATATTGGGTGAAACTGCTTGTCAAACATTTACTGACAAAGCTGTCGTTGTTTAACAGAGTGGAAAACCTTGGCATGTGGAAACCAGCTCCACCAAAACTTTCAGAGGGACAATTAGTGTGAGAACAGGAAATGCCAGAATGAATGCAAACCTGTACCGATGAGAAGAAAGGTTAAACATTCACGCACATAAACAAAAGCATATATGCACACACACTCGTGCACACACACACACACACACACACACACACACACAAACAGAGGGGTGTGTGAGTTTACTGCTCCTCCTCATTTGGCTTAGCCTGTTTGGATTAGTGTCACCAGCTAGAGGCCAGACCTAAGTCCCCCAGGCCCTCCTGTCACACAGGGTAAAATACGTGTGTGTGTGTGTGTGTGTGTGTGTGTGTGTGTGTGTGTGTGTGTGAATGCAGCCAAGCCAACAGGAAACACCAGAATCTCCACCAATTAACATCAATGCGACGGGACCAATGACATTTAAGATGAGAGGACGTTCCCTGCTCTGTCCTTTAGTTCAGCTAGAAAATCTCACACACACAACACACACACACACACACACACACACACACACACCAATATCATATTGGTCTTTTATTAAAAATCAGATATGGACATGCTTGTTGTATAATTGATCAATACTACACTGGTTGTCTATGGGAAACTCTTAATTTGAATTGAATCTAATGTGACATTTTCATCAGATTCCATACAGGTATGCATGGATAGGTTTTTGTTCTTGGTTTTGATGGAGAGTTTTACCGTCCCATGATGGTCTAAATGCAGCTTCAGAGTCCTGACTGAATAAAAGAATACAATTCTGGGGGAAACAATGAATAATTGCAATTTCCCATTGCAATTATTGCTCCTGCTTTTCAGAATAAAGGCAGTTAAAGATTCATTTTGAGTGCAATCCCCTGAGCTTTCACAGCATGAGCATGGTCAAATTTAAAGACTATCAGCACAAAATACCAGATATCAGGGTTTCGATCCTATTGGTTATCGGCCTTCGAAAAACCCACGTCAGTAAATCAAACAACAGCCGAGGTCAAAGATCAACTGGCTATGACAAGACACCACACTGGCAGCACCTGCATGCAACATGATTCATTTTAGAGAGAGTGCTTTTTAACGTTGGGGAAACGCTGCATACTGTAAACTCAGCCTTCCCCGATAAACCTATTTCAAATTTTTGACATGACTGACCTGTGGATCGAAGTCAAACTCTTTATAATATATTGCAAAATGTCCAAAATGTTTCTTGATTCTCGGATATTATGTGCTGTGGATATTGTGGAGGTTTCTGCAGCACGACGACAATATTCAGGTTTGGCTGAAACCCAAGCCCTGGTTGATTTGTATTCAACCGTCTCCGGGCCTATATTTAGCTCTTCCACCTCACCACACTAGCTCGCTAGCAAGGGATTGTTAGTTAGCTGTGTGTGTGTGTGTGTGTGTGTGTGTGTGTGTGTGTGTGTGTGTGTGTGTGTGTGTGACGGGCAGAGTGGAATTACTTTGACAAAGAGATGTTGCGTGGCTTTGTCGCACGCATTCGCACACAGATGCAGATCATCCTGCAGCAACAGCGAGACCCGAGTCTGTCAGGCAAAACATGGTACCGCGGCCTCACGCGCACGTCTCTGACCGCGTGGCTCCAGCAGTTGCAAAAAAACAGTGTGTGTGATGTGGCGCTCGGAGCCACTGGATGATGGGGCTCTAACGAGAAGACCAAAAAGGGGATAAGGGATAAATAAAATGATGGTTTGTGCAGAAAAATGTGAACTTCAATCCCCAGAAATCCTGCGATGCAACAGTCAGTGAACTGCACACAACGGGTCCGGCCAGTCTGCGACCGCTTGATACCGAGGAGGCAGTTTGGATTTCGCTCGAGCTTTGATTCCTCACTTCCTTTTGGCAGCGAAGTGTACACACACCCGACACCAGGATTGCTTTTAGGCAAATCTCAGTCAGTGGAGATTTGGGCCTGATGAGACAGGTGTGCTTTTACATAAAAAAAAACCTTGCCAATGCAGATGTAAAGGAGATTCAGCAGTCCTATCTAAGCATTTTCTTTTATGAGGCTGAAGAAAGAGCTGATCGTCATACCAAGAGAGAAACAAAAACAGAGAGAGGTTTCTGGCAGGATTCGAGGCCAGCATGAGTACATGTGGTTCAAGAAAATGGGGTCTTAACTACTACATCATTTCTGGGTTCTCTCCATTCCGTTTCTGGCATTAAAAGAGAATTTTTTTAGAAAAACAGTTTCCAGTTTCTACTCTAATGCGCTGTGTTTCTCTAGTTCTGTTCCAGAAAAGGCCCCCAAAAGCTCACTGCAAGAGAATATAAGCAACAATAAAAGCGGGCTATAAAACTAACGTCATCATTATAGCGAGAGGGTGGGGCAGGGGTGGGATATGCATGCAAGATTTTATCTCACCTTTCCTTAAAATAGAAGGTAGTGTGCATGACATGTTTTGAATTCAATAAAGGAGGTGCCGTTCTTCTGCAGCACCCTCAGGTCACCCCCTCCTTATACACGGGCCGGTGTGGAAGTATGGACGTTTTGGGTTTTTACAACTTCAGGAAGGTAATATAACTAATCACAGGGGGGACGCCTGGCTGCACGGATGCCTTAATAATAATAATAATAATAGCACTTTGTTACACTTAGAAACAGAGCAAGAAAAAACAAAAAATGAGTGCATTTTTGAAATGTCAACCTCTCTTTCTTCTCTTTCCTTCCTTTCTTTCTCCCTTCCATCTGTCAGCTAAAAATGTACGAAACACCAAATTCCCTTGGTTGTTGGACCGGTCGTCCCACTCTCGACACATAATCTTTCTCCCGTTCGGACTCTAAACCCAGCATACTGTTCTATCTGGCCAAGAAGGAGAGAGGCAGGCAGAAAAACAAACAAAGTTATGTTTCCATAAAACATGCCCCCCACCCCCCACCCCCTGTTCTTGGCAACACCTGGAATAGAAAGCAACTGTTCAGAGGACACGCAGCTTTCAACAGCGCAGATGCATATTTTATTTTCCTCTTTTGTATGAAGCCCTGGCAGCCTGAGGCCTAGAAACCAGCGGCGGGCTCAAAGACCAGTGTCGGCAAGCCAATATTGTAAAAACAACACGTCAACACCGCTTAATCCAGACACATCAAAGACGATGACAACCTCATCTGACAGCGGGGAACCAGCCAATCAGCTGGCAAGGGATACAGCCAATGGGAAGCGTTGTGATTAACGAATTGGCCAATTAGGTCATGGTCTCATTCTGCCAACTACACGTGGATGTGTTGAAGTTGAAGAGGTGGCACTGCAAAGCATCATGGGAGGAAGAGTCATCGAGGCGGTCGAAAGGTGTGTGTGTGTACGGCCTTGTTTCATAATTTGCAATGTTTGTGTGTATGTGCAAGCGTATGCATATGTGTATTTGTGCTGCGTTTGAAACAAAACTCACTATGTTGAGTGAGTAAGAAGACCTAGTAATATAAAGATGTTTTTTATTATATGGGCTCATAAATGACAAAAATTAAACATCATTAACTCAATATACCCACTATTTAGTTTTGGAACTATTTTGTGGCGAGAAACTACATATTCATCCGCTGCACAGTGATATTTAGCTGTACACAGTCTCCCATCATCGCTTTCACTTCCTATGGAAACAGGGAAAGTAGTCCCTGCTGGTTCAAAACAGTATGTTATATGTGTATGTATGTACATGTATGTTGTAAGTTCAGAAAACATACTAACCACTAGCTAGGCTAACATGCTAGTAAAAAAAAGGCCCATCGCTGCAATGGCCGCCAAGCATGTACGACAAAACAGTGCCTGTAGTGCAGCAGAGACTAGGGTTACACAGAGTCAGAGCCTCAACCCGCTAACCAGCTATCTAGACCAGAACAGAGACGGATCACCTTACGGGGTAGCATTACAGTATGGGCTGTGTGTGTGTGTGTGTGTGTGTGTGTTGTTGGCAGGTAAATGTCATCCTGAAGCAGGTGCACACTATGGTGAGTCACACACACACACACACACACACACACACACACACACACACACACACACCTGCGAGTGCTGATGCAAGAAGAAGTCAGTTTCATTCACTTTTAATTCATCCAATCCAGCAAGTGTTGAGGTTTCAACATTCAGAATATACTTGCTGCTTTTTGTTCCTGTGCTCATGCAGGATAGACACAAGTTTAGGGGACTTGTACGTATAGCGCTGAATGCAATAAAGACACAATTCAAATACTCCCATCTGTAAAGCCTGAAGTCGGACGTGCACATTTTCAAAACACACCAATTGTTTTCATTGGCCAAAACACGAGCGCGAGGCATCCAGTGGGAGCGCCGAGCTGTGTTGACACGCCTGCTCCGAACTCGATTTTGGGAGCATCGACGGAGACTTGGCGCCAGTTTTGTTTTGTTGTGGTTTCTGGAGCAAAAGGAAAACGGTAAGATAATACAGTTTTTACCCAGAAGGCAACATTCCACTTGATAGCCGTGTCCATGGGACAGTTTGTAAAGTTTCGTGAGCAACTAAGCAGATTGTGAGCCGACTATATACCAGGTTGTAGAATTGATGTCATGATAAAATATATTACCCATTGTGGTGGTAATGTGCAAACGGCAGTAACTTCAGACGCTTCCACCTACAGCATCAAACCAGGTGCGTCTGCTGCACGTCAAGAGTCACGTCCGGGGCGTTCGGGCCTTGATGGGAGGATTTAGAGCTGAGGATCAATCCACAGGCATCAATTAAACCAGGAACGTTGAGTGGCTGGGCTAGAGATTAAAACCTTGAATCGGGTTTTAACTCTCTCTGGCGACCACATTTCAGCCCTTCACCAAAAATGTCAATCTTCTTGCTGAGGAAAATGTGAAGAATTTTGTTCACAAACGAGAACAATTGAGAAGGCATGGGAGCACCGGGTCGTGGTAGACAGATGACCACATCTCAGAACATCCAAAGCCACTTTCGAATGATTAAATTCTTGCGCGATGAGATGAAACGATGTGGTTTCATGAAAACACATTTTATCCAAATTCTGCTTTCCCGTTTCAACTATCTTAATTCAATACATCATCATTTGCAGAAAGAATATTTGGATGGAAACCTCGCCCGCTCTCCCTCCCGTCACCCCTCTGTCCTCCACCCGTCCCCTGATTTTTAACACCCCCCTCCCCCCCTCCCCCGTTCACCCTCACCTCCTCTCTCCTCTGCCCTTCAGTTGGCACCGTTTGATACCGTTTCCGACAAGTCTAACCGAGATGGATGAGACTACAGCGACGCTCACACACACCCCTGTCTCGGTAGGGTACAGGATCCAGTGTGTGTGTGTGTGTGTGTGTGTCCCAGTGTTTAATGGAGTTGGCTCGGGTCTTTTCGGATTGTCTCGCTTTTTCTCAATTAGCAAACTCACCAGAATACACACGTACAAGCAATTAGCGTTGTACATACTCATAGACATTCAGGTTACACTATAGTGGTTGACCGATGTAAGGGCCCGACAGTGGTAGTTTCTTCTACCATTGAACAGGTGGTCCCTCTGCCTTTAAGAGCTGCTAACCCACCTAAAGGAATTTCAATTGCATTGGTTTCAGTGGGGAGTTTCAGTTTCAGTGTCCCGTGATGGTCTCAATGCTGCTTCAGAGGCTTTCCCACCCCGACAAGAATCAAATTCTGGGATGACACTGGATACTTTACAACCCTAATAGAGATAGATGATATATATATATATATATATATATATATATATATATATATGTTTAAGTTGGAGACTAGGGCAGAAACAATGCCTTTTTGTACACACACAGATAGATAACGGGTGGGTACACTCTGTATCTGTATCTGCACATGCACAACTCTACCTGTAGTAAACCAAAATGCCTCTGCTGAGCTAAAACTGCTGCACACATTGAAAAAATAAAGTAGCCACCCTGAAACTAAAGGCTGCACACGGAGCCGGCCCTACCTAATAAGCGATATAAGCAGTTGCTTAAAAGAAAATAAAGAAAATAGAAAGAAAATATTTTTGTTAATGAACACGAGACAATAATGAAATAAAAACTGAACTTCCTAAACAAAAATTGACAACATTTCGTGCCATTTTTGCCCGCAAATAGTGACAAAACAATAAGCTCAGAGACAGTTTAGGTAGGCTGAGTAATTTACTGTCCCCTACGAAACAAGCACTCCCAGGATTCTGTGGTAAAAAAATAAAATCACATTTTGCGGGATAAGTATCTTCACAAGCTATTCTTCGACAGTTTGCCAGCACTTAGGCGGTAATAGACAAATACTGTATTTACTGTAGTCTATTTAAAGATCGTGTTGCTGCTAATCCTATCCTAATCCTAATCCTGCTAGTCCCACTTTAGTCTTTACATGCTTATTTGTACATTATGTGTGCTTAAACTAATATTTACAATACACAAGTTGGTTCAGTGCCATGTGAAGTGGCAACACGTTACAAAAGTCTAGGGCCGGCCCTGGCTGCACAGATGTATTGGCAGCCACGCTGAAAAGGGGAAGTTGTTCAACAATAGTGATATCTGTTGATGCATTGGCCCCGGTCCTAACGCGCTATGTCACCTAACACTCTCACAATCACTCACTGTTTCCCAAGAGAGCTGATGGATGAAGAGGGAGGGGAGAGAGAACGAGAGAAAGAGAGAGAGAATAGAATAGAGAGAATGAAATAATAGCCGCCTTTATCCATCCATCCGTTTGTTAACACAGCTAATGCCAGTTCTATATACTACACAGGTCTACCTTCTTTTCTTTCCGTGCTTATTTGCTATTTCAACACTTCCTTTCTTTCCCACATTCCAGGACTGCGTAGATGAGTGTCACTTTTCTGTTTGCTGTAGAGGCGGTGCAGTTGCGTCACAAATCTCCCGTCAAACGAGGCTGGTGCCGTCGTGGAGGTCCACCGGAGTCCATTTAACGTCTAAATATATAACAACCAGGCTAGAAAAAACAGAGACAACCCAGAGGGGGGGAAAAAGATAGTTGTCACGTGGGTGCAGGTCAATTCGGTAACATTCTAAGTACAAGGGAATAGTGTGATGAGGTAATCAGACAATCAGGACCTCCAATATGGCCGCCGGAGGGTGCGTTACATCGCCTGAACGTGGCCTAATTCTAGGAGACAGGTCAACAGGACAACAGCTTGACCTCTCCTTTCATTTCTACCCTTCCTCCAACTTTTCACTTTCTGGGCCAAGAAGGCACTCAGTCAGTTATCCGTGGATTCAGTTATTCTTTGAAAATAAATGACCACAAAAATGTAAGTTCTTGCTGTTTTTTTTAGAGTGAGAGCTGCAGCACGAGGTCTGCAGTGAGCACACCACACACACTCTGTTGCTATTGGATTTTGTGGACAGGAAGAGTACACGTGCGCACATGCAACCTGTTTTGAGGCCAGTATGTGCTGGTTAAACGTATACGCTTAAAACACAAACGGCAAATACAAGGGGCGGACAAAATAACGGAAACACCACAAGAGAAA
>JAXDDX010000001.1:18242500-18307500 GCA_034670405.1 Hoplostethus atlanticus
TGCCATACAAAAGTCAACTGTCAAGTCTACATAGCCTACATAAGGATATAAGATAACACATAAGTCTATATGTGTTGTCTGGTAAACCTGCTTCATACCCAGCATGCTTTACTGGGTAACTATCATTGCAAATATCCTATAGCCTATTATATACATATGCAGTACACAGACACACCATGAGTCCCTATATGAATGTTACAGGAATCTTGAAGTGAATAGCATAAAGTATAATACGACTATAAACTCACTTTTGAGCAGCACAGAGTTGCTATAGGAAACTTATTGGCATATTACGATGATTTTTCCTGAGAACAAATCGATTAAATACGTCTCAAACTACGTCTACAGCCAAACTTTTCGATTATTCGAGATGGATACCCCATCGAAAAATCCCAATGATATCCCTATGATACTCCTATAGTGACTTGTGTTGCGTCTGTGGTACTCAGTAGTGAGTTTCAAGTGACTTTATCGTACTTTATGGTATTTTTTTTTTTTATCTCCTATGATATTCAGATAATATTCATGTAGCATTCTAAAAGCGACTTGTAGTTTTACTGCAATACTTGTATAGTATCATTCTAAAAACGTATCATAGGAGTACTATAGTTCCTTTTCGTTAGGGTAATCAGCCTAACGCAGTTATATTACTCACGATATCCGACTCCTCTGAAGCTTTGCTGCACAAAATCCCTCAATTCAGATGACAGGAGGCGAATAATGCACTTGAAGACACAATGCACGCACGCACGCACACACACACACACACATACACTGTCCTGGGGTGAGAGAGTTGTGTCCTGTCTGTGTATGGGGGACTCTGAGCCCGAGACGCTTCCCTCTGTGCAGTAGTGTAGTGCGCGCTCCCGCAACAATCACCTGCCATGTGATAGCCTTCTGGGAGCGCGCACTCCACTGCCCATACAAACTACAGATCATGCTACCTTCACGTGCTTCTGGTTAGAAATTGAACACAGTGGACCCTGTGACTGAATTCTCTATAAGCCCCGTGTTGCCGAGATGTGATATTTAGGGGGAGGAGAGCATGTAAATCAATAATTGATGGCAACAATGATGTAATTTAATAATATATGTTATTGTTTCGCATCCCATGTAAATACTTAGTATTGTTGTACGTTTGTCACACACGTTGTTGTTATTACAAAGTACATAAATTACATGCCTGGATGGAATTTTCTCCTCCTAAAGGGAAAGACCAGCAACCGAAAAACGCGCTGAAGTAGTAATTGCGAAATTTCCCACAGCACTTAAAGGATCCCTACTATTCCCATACGTAGGGATCACCACTATCCACCATCGCGTGTATCATCGGCGTGTGTTGCATTCTATTGTACATTCAAACTCACACTTTTCTGCCACCAAACTATGGATACTATACAAATTCCACAGTAAAA
This sequence comes from Hoplostethus atlanticus, assembly GCA_034670405.1. Lineage (NCBI taxonomy): Eukaryota > Metazoa > Chordata > Actinopteri > Trachichthyiformes > Trachichthyidae > Hoplostethus > Hoplostethus atlanticus. The sequence continues at coordinate 18,243,916 of JAXDDX010000001.1, forward strand.
CTGAAAGTCTCTTTAGGGATATTATAGGAATATTAAAGTGATAAGCCTAGCATAAGGGAAACAAATAAGTACAATAAGGTCACTCTAAACTGAAACACCATAAGTCCCTATAGGAAAATTATAGTTATAACTCTCCCCTGTTTTTTGGTTTGATAAAAAACAATACAAAGCCGCAGAAGCAGACAAGCATGCAGCAAACATACAGCCTGAACAGCCAACAAGCAAACAACAATGAGAGTTAAAAAATATGTTGCATTTTATGTTCGTATCTGTTTTGTCTCTAAGACGAGTCAACACTGCCATCTAGTGGCAGTTTGCGATATACAGCAGTCTTCCTTATTTAATCCTTTATGCGTTTGTTTCTGAATTAATACGTGGACCATGATGCAGCTATATGCCATATTTCATGGTAGCACATACTTGATAAAGTGCCAACTAATTCAGCATGTGTCTTTATTTCAACAAGCCAGGGCAGGAAAAATAATTGTAGCACTCCTATAATACATTTTAGCAGGGTACAATGCAACTATCACAGCAAAAGAATGACTGTATAGGAATGATACCATTAGAGATAAAAAAGAAAAAAATACCATAAAGTACAATAATCACTATGAGTATTATAGGAGTATTATTGGAATATTATAGGAATATCATAGATTTGTTTTTTGTTAGGAATTGCAAGAAATTAAGAGCTAAGTAATGGATTTATAGGTGGTGTGTGTGTGTGTGTGTGTGTGTGTGTGTGTGTGTGTGTGTGTGTGTGTGTGTGTGTGTGTGTGAATAAGCAAAAGAAGGTTTTGTGTGTTCTATACATACGGATGAACATGGGACACAGATAAAAACCCTCCAAAACAAAACCACTTAAACATATAAAGATATAAAGACAGGTATGTGTGCTGGGTTTGACTTAGTAAGAGTGAGCAAGGTCATTTTTGTATCTTAAATTGTTGGAAACTATCTTTATTTGTCATGTGCTGCAGGAATAGCGAGGTGTATCCTGGCCTTGACCTATCCCTCAACCTGTGTATTTATGAAATATGTATTTTGAGGGGGAAAATTAGTCAAAATAGGACGTTTTTATTCATGTTTTGTTGTAACGTTTTGGGGTAATGTTTGGGGACTGTGTCGTTGGATCCAATTCACATATTTCAGGGTGACCTTGCTCACTTAGAAGTGCCATTTTAGGAACTAGAAACTATCCAGTTTTCCCACAGCAAGCTGCAGAACGGAGGCCTGGAGGCTGATAGGCTGATTTAGCAACAGATCATTTGGATGAAGGGCTCGGGGGAAAATGTTTCACTTGCCAAACGAGACTCTTTCCACTTAAAGTATCTGTGCAGCATTCCCATTTCATTTGTCACTTAGTCAAATCCTTTCTGCAATGTATACAATAAAATACGACCTTTGTTGGGGTCGACATATTGGGAATTCCCATACTTACACTATATATACACACATAGTACAGATGGTGGGTTGCAAGCAGGTAGAAGACAAGATGTAAGTTGAGTGCCTTGCTCAAGGGCACACTGCAGAAGTCCACACGTTCAGAATAGTTGGTTTCTGCTGGTGCCACCTCATCGAATCATCATCTTCAGAGGCTTTTGAATAAGATTCGCTGAGACTCTTTTCTTGGTAAATCCCACAACCACCATTGGATTTCCTGTATTTTTCAGAGTAGAACAAAAGATAATTATATTTTCAGTATCTTCATTTAGCTAACATCATTTTGATACTGAACAGTGTGACGAATTTCATACCATAAACATTCCTGTCAATCTAAAAACCTCCACTGCATGCCTGTAACTATCTATATCTGCTGCAGCTGGAGTAAACTGCATTCCTGACCTAGTTGTTAAGCTGACCAGGAATGCAAATAAAATCCAAGGAAAAAGCATAACCCACTCAGTCATGTGTTCATCTATACTATCTTCCTATATTTTGCCCTAGTGTATTCATTTTGCCTGCATTTAACAGAAGACATTCTGACTGACATAATGACTGCATATTACAGTCTGGCGGGACAAAATCTATCACTGGCACAGAACTGATCTTTTCATAATATTTTAGACAGGGAACCATGGGTTAAGTTCTAAGTACTGTATGTTTTCATGTTAAGATAGCAGAGAGAATATGATATAATATTTAGACCGACAGGGGGCGTCGAGGGGCACCCCATGGCCAAGATGAGAAGAAGACGAAATTCAAGTGTAGGCTACAACAGAACTTGACACAAAGCTTGGTTCCCAAAAATAAATAAATTTAAAAAAAAAATATATATATATATATATATATATATATATCACCGTTTGAGAAAAGGGACACCTTTTTGACCACTATTAGGTGGTCAAAAAATAATGAATGATCCATTTTTTTTTTGGGGGGGGTATTTATTTAGATTAAGTAGATTGAGGTACTTGGTACTTGGTACTAGGTAACCGGTACTTCACTCCCCTCCATTGAGACGGTCCAGTACAAGAGGTGTCTGCAAAGGGTGTGCAGCATCATCAAGGACACCTCCCACCCCAGCCACAGGGGTGACCACCTGGTCCCTTCGTTCCAGGACCAGCAGGCTCAGGAACAGCTTCTTCCCGTCAACTGTCACCTTGTTGAACACTGCTATTACTATACTATTATACCTTTGCACCATATATTTTGTACCCTGTTAATACTGACATTATTATTTATATTGTACATATCTAGAGTATTCATTTCACACTGTATATATATCTTATCATATTCATATCTAGCCTTTACTGCTTATTTAATATTTACATACTTACATATACATATGCACATACTCTGCACTTTACTGCTATTTGCACTTCTGGTTAGATGCCAAACTGCATTTCGTTGTCTCAGTACTTGTACTCTGTGCAATGACAATAGAGTTGAATCTAATCTAATCTAATCTAATTATCATCTAAACTAGTTCTTCATATCCCCATCCCATTCGCTTTAAGACGGTGATTAGATCAGGGGTCAACATGAATCCATCTAGAGTTGAGTCTCATACATCAGGCCATTAAGCAAAGGGCCAACTTGTGTTGTGAGCCTAATAACCTACTAAATACATAATGTTCCCTTTACACACACACACACACACACGCACACACACGCACACAACTAATTTTTGCATTCCGTTCCATCCTGACTTTCATTGGTCAACTAGCACGCCCATCATAGGTTCCCGACGTGAAGTGTTTTCTGATTGGATAGAGCAGCACTTACGGCACTTCCCCAAACGCCATTGGCTGGAAAACTAGGTTAGTGGTCCGACAGGCATGACGGGGAAGAGAAACTGGGTCACCGATTGAGAATCGTTTATGTCACAGTTCTGAGGGTTGCTATTACATTTTACGCAGCGACTTTCAATGGATATACCTACTGCATTGGATCTAATGTAAGTACAAAACGAAAACAAGTCCACTGTTTATCGATAATGCACCTTATCGGGTTTGTGGGGCTTTATCCATGATGGTTAGCGTCGATGTTTTCCCTGCGCTGTGGTCATGTCAGTGTGGTTTTCTAGAGCAGGAGGAGGGACGTTAGCTCGCTGGCCAAGTCCATTTTTCTTGACAGTTAGCGCACCTTAGCTAGCAACTGTATGCTAATATTAGCCAACGGGGCTAAATGTTGTCAGTGTGTGAAAACCGCCCACATTCTGACAGGCGAGCTTTGACTTTGACGGGAATTAGCGGGGCTCAAGGGAAGCCCCTGTACACACGCAAGTCCTGGTCGGCTGTATTGTTTATCGTTGTCTATCGTAACTTAAGTGCGAAGAAGTCCACAAGGCTAACCAATGCTAGGAAGCTAGCGATGTTAACAGGCCTTGGTGTCCGGCACGCGATTTCTTCGACAGCATCCATCCTCCAGGATCAACTTCAAAGCTTCCGTCGCGTATCTTTTAGTATAACACAGAATGTTAGTTGGTTGGTTGCCGAAGTAACTCATATGAATGTCATGGTCTTTACGAGACAATTTGGCTCATGTTTAGTTATATTATGACACAACGTTGGCATCGGCTGTATCAACCTCTCTGTTTCTGCAGTCTCCCCCACTCTCCGCAGTGATTGCCAAAAGATGATCATTATGTGATATTGGGCTTTGGTACTTGCAGTCACCGTGCGTCATTCACAGACAGTGTCCTTGTTTCGTGTAATTTACAGAAGTGGTTCCCATAATGGGGTTCAGAGACCACAAGGGCTCCTTGAGGCGGTTCCAGGGGACCTCAGCAAGATGACGACTAGTTAAATTTCACTATTTCACTCTGTAGAAATTAGCACAGTGAGTGAATGTATATGGATACCTGTACTAGTCATGGGCTTCACTCTCCCTCTACCTATAGCATCCAACAACAAAAAGCCTCTCAGATGGGGTTTCCCAGGATGAGGTCTTATCACATGAGGGGTATGTGTGGTGTCATGCAGATCTATTTTGGGGCCCTTGATTTGTTTTAGATTTGATTTAGTTTTGTAGCCCTTGGTTTACAATTTCATGCTTATTTTGAACGATTTTTGTTGCCATTTTATTGCTAGATTGTTACATGTATAACAAGCACTGTGATTCTCTGGGTTTTTTAAAAGTCATGGCAGACATAATTTTCTTTAGAAATCACCCAATCATGTAATTTCTCTTTTTCTTATTCTTAATTAGCAGCCTCTACAGTAGTGTGATCAGTAGTGTATGTGTTAACCTCACTTCACATCAGACATCCGCATTGAACTAAGACTTTGACTGACTGTTATTTGTTGTTAGTCGGCTAGCCCCATGCTATTAGCACTTATCAGTATTGATTAGTTCCCAGTTTGCCACAAAGGCATTTGTGATAAGAGCAATTTGTTGGGTATACAACTGGGTTGTGATAGTTGTAGTTTGTTTGGCTGTTGTTGACCATCTTGTTTGTCAGGGAGATGAGATTCAAAACCAGGTCTCAACAAGGAAACACTGAAACCTTGGTCAAAGAGATGGTAAAAATAAAAGTGAGACTCTGGAAAAAACATTGAGTGCTGGGAGGTAAATTTTTTACATCTATTCTATCCACTTCTATTCTCATAGTCTCCCAGGTGACTAATTGTGTAAACGTGTAATTGTTCCCAATCGCTAAATTGTACAATGTAATCGACCCCCTCCAATTGTCCGATTTATAAAACATAGTCAGTGCTAACCCGTTATCCGCAAGTATGATAGTGTGTTGGTGCACCATATTGTGAATTGGTACTTTAACACCACTATGTAAAATCTCTTATTGATCTCCATTTGCTTAAGCAGGTGCTAACCCATCATTTTAATGCATTTTACGAAGAGACGAAAAAATAATAATAATAATTACAAATTCTTCAGTTTGATATAAGGCTGCTGTAACAAAGAATTATTTGGGTTATCAATTAATCTGATCATTATTCTAGTCATTAAAAGATGAATCCGCTCAAGAAGAAACCAAAGCAGTGTCATCACGTTGTCATCTTCATGCCAGGGGATAGAAAAACAGAACAAGCTTGGCAGTGCAAAACATGTCCTAATAAATATTGTCTCCAGGGTTTCCCCCAGGAAACTAGTTAGTGGAGGTCAGGGTTGGGTTTCTGCCGCACGGCAGGCAGAAAGTGGCAGAAAACACTTTCTGCCGGCAGAAAACACTTTCTAGTTAGCTAGTTTCTGCCGGCAGAAATGACAATTCCGGAAATGGGGTCTATTGAAAATGGTGCAGCCACTGGCTCAGCAATTGAAGTTCTAAATTTATAGTAAGATTGTGGGATGCTTCTTAAGGATTGCTAGTTGAGAATTTATTAGGGTTTCAAGAACAGAGAAATTGGCAGAAACAACTGATTTGAAAAACACAATCAAGTTTATTTAGTTGATATTCATACAGCATATGCTATAACATCAAAACTGAGTTTATACTGCTGCATTCATTTATAGACTCAACTGCCATTTAAGCATGTCAACTTTTGGCAAGGAAATTAAGGAACCCAGTATAGTCAGTCAATCACTAATCCATTGTGATTAGGTGCACTACAATGTTGAATTCAATAGTCCAAGTCTGTATGTCCTCTGAGCATCCTGTAACAGAACCAACTTTGCTGCTTTGGCCACACCAAGCCGGTTTCGGAGTTTGCTGTGCACAAGTCCAAAGGTTGAAAACACTCTCTCAATTGAAGCAGAAGATGCACAAGCGGCATGCAGCTGTATCATAGTGTCCACTAACCCTTCTGGAAAAGGTAAGGTAGAGGCTGACCAAGCAGAACAGCCAATGAAATAAGTAAGTAACTGACAATTTTGACTGAAATACATGGTCTACAGGACTATTTCTGCCATTTCTGCCAAAATGATGGCTGAAACTTATTTCTGCCCTGCCGGCAGAAACTTATTTCTGCCATGGCAGAAACCGGCAAGCGGCAGAAACTGCCAACCCTGGTGGAGGTGCTAAGTGCCTCGGAGGGAGGGGCTAGCAGAGGTGCCAATAATAAATAATCACAACCAAGGAGCTTTGCTAAGGCTTGGTTCATGCTTGCTGCTATAGGAAAATTAATTTTGAAAGTTGCCAGGCCAATACAAGCTTAGTAATGTTGTCTTTGTGTTCATTGTGTTTATCCTGCCTATTATTACAAAGGCTCTGTCAGCCACACCTTGGTACAGTCTACACCACATCCCTGTCAACAGTATTTTCTCTTACTATGGTAAAATGACAATTTATGCAAAGTTGTCAACATTTACAGCCTATGTATTTTTCAACCCATTTTCTATAGTGATCTATAATAATCGCCCCTATAGTGACCAGCGGCTGAGGCATCCCTATAGCATTCCAGCCAGAGACACCAATATTTCCAGACTGGAAAAAATATAATAAACTTTTCTGCCTTTACCCAACATTGCGACTCGCTGCCTCCATGGAAATTGACAAGAAATTGTGATACTAGACCTACGTCTGGCAGATCAATTTACCTGGACTAAACACACACAATCTCTGCTGTGTGAATTAGAGCCCCAGTGACTTTTGCTGGAGGTCGTTGGAGTGTGAGGTTCTATTGGGGAGAGAAATGGTATTCGTTATTCTGATGTCAGTGGAGGCCCAGGAATTCACAAGGGGCGCTGCGCCCTCGCTACAAAAGTCTCAGGGAAACCCTGGTATCCTGGTTGTCTAATGTTATGAGCACCACTGCTGACACTGTGCTATGGTAACAGATTCAACTGTGAAGATGTTTCCATACATTCGAGCATGCTTCATGTACTGCTGTAGTAGCCAAGTCGATCTTGCACAGTGTGCATGTTACTACATCATTGGGCATTTCCTTGAAGAGTTCCCACACTTCTCAGTACTTTCATCTTTTTGTTTTGAAAGCTTGAGTCTCTTTTGTAGACAAATCACCAACAGGAAATACTAATCGATAATTGTTTGTTGTCGATAATGTTGAGTAGTCAGTTCAGCTCGATCTGATTTGGTGGAATATAGTTTTCAACAATACAGGCTGATAGGGATAAATACTATTGGTCATAGTTGTTGGGGAAATTGCCCATATATTTTTGCTTAAAACCTCCTGCAGGTTCATCTGTGGCACACCGCCACAATATCGGCATGGCTACCTCAAAATAAAAAGTTGGTCAATCTATAGAAATTGATCTAAATGGATCCCTAGCGCATCATGTTATGTTCTGTCACACCAGAGACTAATCCCACTCAGCTGTTGCTTGTTAACACACTGCACCACACAACTTTTTTCCTCATTCACTTGTGCTCTTACAGTAATACTGTAAATATTGTGTTGGTTTTTATTGTAAATAGTGTGAACTTGTTGCCCTTTGCACATTCCTGTTGAGCATTGCCACTTTTTCATTTCACTGCACACCCCGTGTGTGTATGTGACAAATAAACTTCTTGAATCTTGAATCTTGAGACAGATATCACCTGATAGATGGATAAGAGGGCAGTCTGACATCAAAAAAAGCTGTCTGACAAAAACCTGATAGACTCAACAATAGAAGGTAATTGTTAACTTTCTTTCTCCAATATTGAACTTGGGATGTTACTGTAAATATTGATTTTTGCGGGAATTTCTCAGCCAAGGAGGCCGACAAACAGCTAAGAGCTGTGGCTATAGACCAGCCGCTAGCCACCAGAGACTAATCTCACTTAGCTGTTGCTTGTAAACACACCGCACCACACGCCTTTTTTCCTCATTCCACTTGTGTGAGACAGACATGATGTTCTGGACGAGGTTGTAGTCTGACCTAAAACAAAAAACTGTTATCGACTCAACAAAGGAAGGTAATTGTTAACTTTTTATTTCTCCAAGTCTGAACTTGGGATTTTACCGCCTGCCAAAGCAACATTACCCCAGCTGCTAGCGGAGTCTATATATTCAACAAGTCATGTAGTCATACATCGAGTGGAAAATACATTTTCTCCTGTGCATTGAACGATGAGCATTGAAAAGTATTTTACAAGGAGCGGAGCGAGCAAGAGACAATTACAAACCATATAATACAACGTCAACGCACAGCCTCACAAACGATTCGTCGACTATTTTGGCTAGCTCTATTGGCGATGGACTGATTGGCTGACTTTATTAACTCATTCACAGACTGACTGGTTGGCTGACTGTTGACTGTCAGCGTGGAAGCATGTGTGATTTGGATTGGGCGGGTGGCTGACAAACTTGCTGACTGGCCAGTTCATTGATTGACTCACCTTCTGACAAACTGTATCAGGCAGACAGGCTTGCTTTTGGCTGCGTACTGGCTCACCGAGTGGGTGTAGGATAGAGAAATGAAGCTGAATGGCTTGCTGACTCACTGACAAAGTAGAAGTAGGTGGTGGATGGAAATGAGGCTGGCTGGTTTGAGACCATAGAGGCTGGCTGACCCAGTTTCCACTCCAGCACCACTTCCTTTCAGTGTTCAATCATGACACAGTGGTTTTCCCCTTCTAGCCCAGAGCTTTGTCCCAGTAAAATAGCTTGCTGAGCCTGTCCTGACCTAGTATTCTGCAGCCTACTACTTAAACAATGGTTCTTGAGTTTCGCATTTTGCATCACTACTGTCCAGTCTCCCGCCCATGTGGGGTTCCCTGCTGATTCAACTTTTAGGTTTCAAAATGGGTTTCAAGCTTGCAATCAGCCTTGATTATTATTATTATTTCCCCCATAAAGCTTGTTGTGCAATCTTACAGTCTTCCCAGAGTCTTACTCATATTTTCCCTTATTGATTGGGTGGCTTGCTGCTTGGCCATGTGTCACTTATTCACTAGTTCTAAAACAGCCAGTAGAAAGAGGCTAACAGGATGTGTGGAGTGGAATAATGCTTTGTTTTCTGGACATGTATATGTACTATGCTGTGCCCACTCAGCCATTCCCATTTACCTGGTTAAATAAAGACCAGAAAACTGTTGACTATATTTTTTGGACATGAATGTGGTTTCTTCTGGCACAAATTAAGCCAAGGCCTCTGAATGAGGACTGGCAAGGTACAATATGTCCTGAAATAGAAATGTTTATATTATATTATATGGGGAGTTCAGTCAACGAGTGTAGTCAACAGTAAGCACAATCAACACTTCTATCCAAAATATGTTTAATTTTGTAATGTTACTAACTGTTGAAGTTGAAACTATGCAGTTTGAATCGCTGAACGGGAATAAAGTTGTGTATTACTTGCTTTATGTCGTTAACCAGCAGAATTCCTGCCAAATCTGACCTGGTTGCACACAATGTAAAATATAGTATAATAAATAAATAAGCATAGCCTGCCAATCTTAGTGATTTGTTTATGGTAATTATACAAAATCTCAAAATGAATGTGGTAATTATTTATTGATGTTGAAATGCTACACGCAGCACTGTTTTTAATTGAATCGTAGAAGAGAGTCAACTTCCCTGTTTCTATCTTAAGTTAGACTTATTCAAGATCAGTGGAATAACACCACCAAGCCAATGACACTGAATGTGTTGAGAAGAAACTGCTTCGGTAATGGAGTGCTTCTTACTGTGGAATGAGGACGGTGTTTGAATGTGACAATTCATCTGGGCTTTTTTTCTCACCCAAAAAAGCAATTGGCATGACATTTCAGTAGCAGTGATATATTCTACAGCTATATTCTGTCATGATATAAGAGCAATTTTGAAAGCACAACAGATACTGAAAGTAACAGAAAACCTTCTAACCCAGAACCAAAGTTACGCCTGCCCTGCTGCTCCCAGAATCCTACAGGAAACGCTGATAAAAACACCTTTTATTTAAACGTATAGCAAAAATCTCATAACACTGAAACATTTATTAAATCAAACTTTTAATTTGTTAAGTTTCCACAGCATATGGACATGCACACGTTCACAGATGGCAAGGACAGCAACCTGATACTCTTAAGGGAATCTGCAAGAAGCTTTGAAGTGTTTTCCTCCAAGGTTACAGTACAGAGCAGCAACTCAGCAAACTGGGATCATATCTAGTCATGGAAATTACACATGTCAACACAGAAATAGAGAAATCTGCTTTTAGCTTTCATCTGCCTACCAAATGGAGCAAACCTCAGGAAACGATCCAATTAGCCTAGATTCAGTTATTTCATTTTTCAGGTCAGCTCTTGTTTTATTTGAATGTTTGCTATGTTCTGCTTTCGCTTGGATTTTCTAAACTGTACAGGGTGTATGCACACAATTGTTTATGTAACATGGTCTTGTTTAGTTTTATGATCTGTTATTTTTTGTGTGTTTTTTTTAGATTTGTTTCCTTTTTCTTTCCCCACTATAGGTAGACTAGTCACACCAGTTGCTTAAAGACCAGATCATACCAGAACAGACCACATCAAACTGGATGAAACTAGGTCAGACCGACTCAAACCAGACCAGACCAGATCACACCAGACTGATCCAGGCAATACCAGGCCAATCCGGGAGGCCTGTCTCAGTTTCCTTTCCAGGTACCTGAACCATCCGAGCCTTGACGAGCTCAGTATTCTATGTTCAGTCTATTCAGGAAGTGTATACAGTGTAACAGTATATCAGTCTGCTTCCTGTGAGAACTGCTAGTGAGTTGAATATATTACAGGGAAAAATCCATCCTTTTCCCTCAACTTGCTACAACCATTGTCTAGTTCTACTTCAGTTAGTGCTTTCCTACATTTCCCAGGCCCTTTTGACAACCCCTAGAGAATGAACTTGTCGCTTTCAATCAAAGGTGGGCGTCTGGGCATACAAATTTAACTAGGTTTGTTAACATGGCTCATTTCTACGATTGCAGCCACGCCCCTTACTCAAAACTCAACATGGCTGCATTGCATTGTGGTCTATTGAGGCTGCCGTTGGTGGATAAATTAGTATCTCTGCCTCTTCTATGATGGGTTTCTCCCTATATGATTGTTGAATGTCAGTGCAAAGCAAGTGAGTCTAGAAAGAAGATCTAATGTTAGTGTTTTTAATGGTAAACAATAAACTTTTGGTGTATAGGGTTTCCATAAAAAGCCACTTGAAATTCTATGTACTCGCACACAAATTAAGTACTAAATGTAACCACTTACTACACTGTGTCCTATCTGATTAAGTCAAGTAACCTAATAATTTAATTTAGCTAGCTAGCTCAAGGGAGGGCTCTTTAAGCAAGCTTACAGCGTGAGTCATGTCAGCATTTCTCAAGTCGTCTGGATCAAATTCAGTTGGGAAAAAATCACGTCAGTTTGATTTACTTTTAGGGTTGAACTTAAGGAATTGGGACTCACACACACCATCATCACCACTGCGCAGGTTTTCATGAAAAGGATATGGTATGGCCTATTTATGTTGAGAAAATCGATGTGACATATTCATGTAGATGCAGGACGAAGACAGTAGTTGCTTCCTGTTCATTCTCCCTCCACATTTGACCTAGATGGCATGATGTTTTGCCCAAGTGGTCCAGGCAGTGTGTGTGTGTGTGTGTGGCGCACTCAACATTGTTTCTCTTCCAACCTCTGGATTTTTTTTTTACGCGATAATGTAAAAGATTGAGAAAATCTTTGCACAGTTTCAAAATGACCTCTTCCGACATTTCACTGTTGTAAATGTGATGTTTTTGTCTGTTGTGTCCGCAGCCGAGGGCTCTAGAGTGGATGGAAGGAGATGATTTTAACACAGAGGCTGTGATGAACATCTGTGGTGAGTGGAACATTATAATTGCCTGGCCTTACCCAGGGATACTCCCTGCCTTTTAAACTTGACAAGTGTTTTTCAGGCCATCTTTGGGAAAAGTCCAATATATTTTGTTTCCTGTTTTCCTTTCATGAGTTCTCTGAATTATTTTCAGTACTGTTTATTACTTGTATAGAGTTTCTGAATGGTGTCTAATCTTTGCCTCTGAAGGTTGTTGTGTAAACTTAGCCCCCCCCCCCCATTCCTGCCCCCCCACCTTATTGATACCTGGAACTCACCCTGACCTTTGACCTTGTTTAGGGAAGTGCCCCTTGTGATCAAGTCCCCTCATGGTTTTTCATGTATCAGGGAGCGTACTAAAAATACTAGGTCCTGAAAGCGTCTTAAAATGTATTTTATTGTATTCTAAATTCAAGGACTTAAATGGTCTTGAATACAGTTTAAAAGTATCATTTTAAGTCTTCAATTTAGTTCTATCTATCTAAGCTTACAACAAAGAACAGCTATAGCGCTGGTTTCCTGAGTAGTGTTCCCTGACCTATTCATGTAGGAGGCTCCACAACCACATGCTTTTCTGACCACTTAAAGAAAAATGTCAATTTTGTAAATGGTATCTTTGTTCTTTCCTCCGGCATTTGAATGCTTCAGGGAGTCTTGGGATCCTATAATCTCCCAGTTGTCACCACAAAACTCCTAAATCAACACCAATCAAGCAAGTTGGGAGTCCTGGGTGAATAACAGAGGTGTTTGTCTTTGCGCTGTAGATGATCTGATGGCAGACCAAAGGATGGACATCTCGTCTACGATGACCGACTTCATGTCCCCCGGCTCCACTGACCTCATTTCCAGCTCCATCAGCACGCCTGGCATGGACTACACCCGCAAGAGGAAGGGGAGCACCACCGACTACCAGTAAGGAGACCCAGACAGAGGGGGGGGAGGGGAAATCCATGAGGTGAAGGAGGGAGGAGGAAGGAAGAAGAAAGAAAGAAAGAAAGAAAGAAAGAAAGAAAGAGGGGAGGAACAACAAAAGCAAAGAAAGAAAGAGGGGAGGAACAACAAAAGCAAAGAAAGAGGGATGGGGAAGGAAAGAAGGAAGACTCAGTCATTTGAAGCCATCAATCACGTAATCAATACGACTGCGGGGATCTGTCATTGTTATCAAAATATGTACATTATTCAAGACCCAGTTAGCAAATGTTGTTGTTTTCACACCTCCCCCTCCTGCAAATGATTAAATTGATCGATACCCGGATGGCATGAAACTGACTAACACATTTGTTTTTCTTTGCAGAATCGATGGCTTCTCATTTGAGTAAGTTCAAACACCACATTGGCAACAATCGACAGAAATAAACCCATTGAACTCTTATTGTTTTCTGAGGTCTGGTGTGTAATGATTATTTGAGTTTGCTGTGACGTCCTCACTGAAAGTAATATCCCCTGTCTTTTTCCTCCTTAGTGACGTGGACCCAGACAAGGATAAACTCGGAAGGTAAGACTGCATCATTTGGGTGTGTGGGTCATACAACAAATGGGGTTGGTTACAGAACCTATTTGAGGTTTGGTGCCGCGGCTCCATTCCCTCCCACCCCACGCTGACCCCTTCTTCGCTCTTTAAAATATCTTCAGTCCCATAAATCTGCCACCAGGGCTCGAACCTCAAACTGTGAGAGTCATTTTCCCCTCCGAAGAGTTTCCTTTTGCAATACCCCCTCTGTAATCTTTCTCTCTGTTTGTCTTTCCAGTGACCAACAGGGCCGGATAAAGAACGCCAGGTATCTCTCTCTCTCTCTCTCTCCCCCTGTCTCTCTCTCATATACTGTATCATTCTTTCTCATACCCCCCCACCTTCTAATCTCTCCTACATGAATTCAATGTCACTCTGCCTGATTTGAGACAGAGAGCGCTTTGTGTATGTTGATAATAAGAAACTTTATACATTGAAGTGTATAGATCAGAGTATTTTGTGGAGGTAACAGACTGTAGGAGCATAGCTAATGACAAGCTCTCTTTCTCCTCCGTAAAGAAGTCTCTCTTTCATAGCCGTTAGTCTAGCCGAGGTGAGGTGAAGGCAGCTTCGCTAGCCGAGCAGACAGGTTGGATAGACGCAAGAATGTGTTCTTGCAATCCTCAAGGACAGACTGAACGCCTCAACTGAACAGCAACGTCTTCTTGGTACTTCGCAGACAGATCTGTATCACGTTAGATTACATTGCGAGATGATGGATAACACGCAACGCAGTTTCTTTTCCAAGGATGCCAGCCGCTGAAGGATAACTTGCTTCATCTTGCTTTGCTACTGTGTAGTTTAGGATTCTGTCATTTATAAAACGGGTAAATGCACCAATGTAAATAATAGAGAAAACTTATTTGGATGTTGGATGCCAGCAATGTAGGGGAAAAAAAAAAAGAGTCTAGTCTGTGTATGCTAACAGCTAGCTGCCTGCTAATGTCCTGTGGTTCTCCCTGCCTCTCCACAGAGAAGCCCACAGCCAGATTGAGAAGCGCCGCAGGGACAAGATGAACAGTTTCATCGACGAGCTGGCGTCACTGGTGCCCACCTGTAATGCCATGTCCCGCAAGCTGGACAAGCTGACTGTCCTGCGCATGGCTGTCCAGCACATGAAGACACTCAGAGGTTAGGATGAGCTAGTACAAGATTGGTAAATCGATGGATGGATGGGTAAACTATGGGTTAACTGGTCAGGACTGTGGAGCGGTAGAGACATAATGCATGGATCTGCAAGAAGGAAGGACAGGTTGTTAGAGAGACAAGCTAATATACCAGCAGAGAAATGGATATTGATGACCTATGTGATAGCATGGCCACTGTATTTTGATATCTACACAGTTACGCTTCTAGGTGTACAATGTTTATTTCAGACATATAAAAAGACAAAATATATATACAAGTAAGAAAGAAACAAAACAAAATAACCAATAAATTTAACAGTAAACTTATACAACAAATTCTCAATACACAACATAAATAGTCCGAAAAAGGTGTAGGCTGAAGCTACAGCTATAATGCCTACCCTTTTAACCATACATCATAAAACAACACAAACGAAAAACAACTCACATCTCCTGCACCCCGTCCTTTATTATGCTATCCGTAACATTTGTTTAAACTTTCTAAGTGTTGCACATATTTTCAGTTCCTCACTACAGCTGTTCCACAAATTCACTCCTCTGACTGAAATCCAATGCTGTTTTACATTAGTCCTCACTAATTGCTTTTTGAACATACAAATTCCTCTCAAGTCATATAGACTCTCTCTCTTTTCAAACAGCGACTCTCTCTCTTTTCAAACAACCAATCTTTTCTGGTTTGAAATAAATGAAAAGTAGCAGCTTTAACTCATGAATGGTTCTAGGAGGGATGCCAAATGGTAGCAGGTCGGAGCTGCGACACCATGTGCAAGCAAAGCACTAGAGGCATCCAGAATTGTTTTTGGCCCCATTTAAGATTTAACACAGTGTGAGTCACACATGACTGAGTTATGTCTGTTGTTGTCTGTAGGTGCAGCCAACCCCTACACAGAGGCCAACTACAAGCCTTCCTTCCTCTCAGATGATGAACTGAAGCACTTGATACTAAGGGTGAGTTCAAGCTACAGGTCATGGTACTCATTTTCAAGTATTGTAGACATCAGTTAGCACAAACAGTATATTTTCATGGTACTTTTGAGTTATATAGTCCATAATGTATTGTAAGTTGTGTTATCTGTTTAGCCCAGTCATAGATAAAGACAACGTTGTCTATTTCCTACACAATCATTTTAGCTATTTATTGTACTTACTGCAGGCGTTTATTGTGATACTATAATGGTCAAAGATGATTTATGGAGCTAAAGAATGTATCCCGATGCCTATCGTTGTTTTATGAAGACCCGATAAAGACCCATAATTAAAAGCTGGCAGTCTGTTCATTTCTCCTGATCATATTAAACTCAGATCAGTCAACAGCAGAAAAGTGTGACTTTGAAGCTATTAGTGATGTACCTTGCATGCCCAATTTCTCCACCGACAGCAGCCTCAAGAGACCAGAATGCATTGCTGCCTTAAGACATGTTGTGTTTTGAATAAGGGGCGGGGCATTTACTTTTTCTCGACTGGAAAGTCTCTTGCGCCGATATCAGTATCGCTATCAGTCTCTCCACCAACACATAGAGCGGTGCAGGGATGACGTATTTTTGTAGGCCAACCTGGAAGTTAGCATCGCCCTGGTTCCCTCCACAAAAAGCCAATGGGACTTTTGCATTGGATTTTGGATTATTGCAGAAAATAAACTCTGTGGCAAACAAAAGTTTATGATACTTACACGTTTTGTTCAGCAAGATAATCTTTACAAATGAACACCACTTTTATGATTTTTGAAGCTTATATGCAATCGCCAGAAGTAAAAAGCTAACGTTAGGCTATAAACGAACTACACCACGGTCACATGACTTCAACGTCACCACCACTAAAAATACTATAAACTGATAAATCTACAAGTTGTAAAGTTTGAGTTAGAATAGTTTGGAAGAGCGCGAGTAGAAACACAACTAGAGGCTGTAAAGGCGGACTAGTGAGTAGACGAGTTACCGTGTTCAGTGTGATGCGTTTAATGTCCCCGACAACCTCTGTAGTCTCATTTAGCCACTTGTTAGCACCCGCCTTTTTAAAGACACGTAAAAGCTTCAAAATTCACGAGTGGGGTATTTACTGACGTATTTTATGTCGTAGAACAAAACGTGAAAACCTCTTAAGCTTGTGTTAACCACAGACCTTATTTCAGGCATCTAACCAAAAACCAATTCAAAAAACCCAGAGACTTCGACACGAGGGAACCGGGAGTGCTAAAATGCTAACTCATTTCCTGGTTTTAGGACTCATTCGTCCACCATTCTATTCTCTGGGGGTTGTTGAAAGTCATTCTGGGAAATGTACGAAATCCCTGACTGAAGTTGAAGTAGACAAGGCAGGTTGGAGGGGGGGAAAAAGTAAACACTTGATCACAAAATGACTCCTGGAATGTATTGAACATTGCTGAGATTCAGTGGTGCAAGAGTATCTGAGGGTGGATTCCTTTAAGTCCCTGTCACACTACTTACACTTGTCACCACAGAGCTTTGTGAAAACCCCAGCAGTATAATTCAGTGTTTTCTGTATGTTTGATAAATCTAGGCTGCTGATGGTTTCCTATTTGTGGTTGGGTGTGATCGTGGAAAGATCCTTTTTGTCTCTGAGTCGGTCTACAAGATTCTCAACTACAGCCAGGTACGATGACCTTGCATGGCCACACTTGCATGCTTATTGTAAAGAAAAAGAAATCACTGTCCACCATGTTACTTCTGAAAGATCCTTTTGTCAATAATCATATAATTTCAACCAACTTTAGTCATTGTAAGATCGCGTACATGTACTCCATCAAGGATTTTGTGATTTATTTTTGTCAATTATTCCGTGCAAATTTTGCAAGGGCAAATTTTGACCCATTTCTACACTCTTTGTCCAGAAAACACTTTGTGTCTTTTTCAAGAAATGGAAGGAACAGTGAATTTCACAAATCAGCAGAATTGTACTGCAGTGAATAGTCTAATAAAAGCACATGTCAAGCAGCAGATCACAGCCTCTTATTCGACTTGGAAGTTCTGCCTATGCCAGCAGTTTTAGTACAAACACTAAAAACACAGTCCCTTGCAGTTTCCCAGAAAAGCCACCACATCAAGTATATCAAGCAATAATCACAACAAAACTCAAATACTGGAGGCACAACACTGATTGTCTTCCCTGGTTTGATTGTGGAGGCTGGAACGTTACTCAACACTGTAATTAAAATACTGGCTATTGGCCAACGTAAATGACATGAGTTCTGCACCTCTGATTCATAATTTTGCTGGTCTCTCCCTTCCCATCTCGCTCTCTCTCTGCAGAACGACCTGATAGGTCAGAGTCTGTTTGACTACCTTCACCCCAAGGACATTGCCAAGGTCAAAGAGCAGCTGTCCTCTTCCGATACAGCCCCCCGCGAGAGGCTCATCGACGCTAAAAGTAAGCAAGTACAAACAGAGAGAATGAATATGTATGTATGTGTATGGTTGTAAATAAAATAGATGAAACGTCACTACTTTTACTACTTGACGTGTTTTGTATGTCTTCAGCCGGCCTTCCAGTGAAGACAGACATCACCCCCGGTCCATCCAGACTCTGTTCTGGAGCCAGGCGGTCGTTCTTCTGCAGGATGAAGTGCAACAGACCTTCAGTCAAAGTAGAGGACAAAGACTTCCCCTCCACCTGCTCCAAGAAGAAAGGTAAAGTACTATTCCTTCGCTTCTTTTGTCCTCCCTTTTTTAAATGTTAGTCACAAGGAAATGGTATTCCAGTGGTGTCAACATATTTCCAGTTGAAACCGGAAGTTGTGACATAATGCAGGGAGGGATCTTCAAACAACCATGGTGTCTTTGGAAAAGGAAACGGGGGTTTCAGGGTGAGCACCCAAAAATGCTCCACCGCACCAGGTTGCATATACCAGGTATATGACGGGAGGGGGGTGGAGGGTGGGATTGTTCACAAACCTGTGAGGGTATCATGGGTTGGAATTTATATGTATGCCATGAAGTAACCACCAAAAACATGTCGCTTTCCAGGAAGTCAAACTAACGATATTTTGATATAAAGCGGAGAAACTAGAAAATGTAGTAAATTTGTTTTGGCATTTATATATTATGATATGGAGAATTGGCTAACAAGGTAAAAAAAAACGTTCCTCCCTCAGGTCAACGTTACAGGTGTTGTGCCTAAATGATTTAATAATGATGATTTTGTCATGTGAATGAATATGTCAGGGATGTCATTTATTTTATTACGTTTTTTTCAGGATTTCAGATTTCTTTATTTTTTTTGTTCACACGAAAGGAAGCATCCTGTTTTCCTCCTTGTTGTCTATTTTTAGTGTCACCAGACCAGGAATCACAGCCTGGTTAGCATGGACGCATCATTACACAACCAAGGAAGTAGGCCTATTTAGACGCCTCCTATCTATCTATCTATTTATTTATTTATTTATTTATTTAACCAGTTTAATGGCCTGTCAATAGGTGTTCTGAGGCAATCGGGAGGAGGCGTGGATTCAACGAGAGAACACAAAGTAGAGATATATCCACACAATACATAAATCACCAATACAAGGATGACAGCTTATTCAGAGCGTTATGAATTGCTGGTCTGATATTAAGATCCATACATGCGTTCATCAAAATATCAAAAATGATCTTTCCCATCAAAGTGGCTTTCCTTGAGCACTTGGCCTCATGTGAGCTGCAGTGGCCACAGGGCAGACGGAGCATATGGATGGCTGCATATTGGCCCTGCTTATAGCCTGATGGGGGCCACTGGAGTGTGAACTGCATCTCGGTAGTCAGGAGAACTTTTGCACCATTTCAGTCACGCAACACATATTTGCCCCGTGTCGCCATTCATGTTGAATATTTCAGTGTTTAGATGAATATTTCATCCAGCAAACCTTTATTCTCCCGCTGATGTTGTGCTTTGTGCGTCAAATGGAAAAATAATAGTTCAGTTATTTCCCAAACTCAGCATGTCAGATTCACAATGGAGATAATCACATTATAATAATCTCTTTCATGTTCGCGTACAGGAAATGTAGATTGCTAAAGTGATCAGTCACAAACAACTGAGTCACATACATCTTGGAGTTAGGACTGCCCTGTGCATTCACCCAAGGATGATTTCCTATGATGGGTCCTGTAAATATAGTTATGCATTAAAGGAAAAATCCACCCTGAAACACGTTAACTCTATTAATATATATATACTCTATAAGTCCATTTTGTTGTTAGGCGTGACTCTCCCCTTGTCCGCCTAGCAACAACAGCAAGCACTACCACTAGTGCTCTCTTCACCTACGCATATAACCCACAGCCGATGGTGCATTCATGTCACATGAGAGATAACGTAAATACGAGCTTCCCACTGGGGAAAAAACATTCACATCAACCTCCTAGTGGTGATTCCAAATAGGTAATTGTATGGGAACTTTTTGAAGGATCTGATATCTCCCACCTGACAAATAACTGGTAGATTTGAGCCTGTCATGTTTGACACCCTTCAAAGTTTATAATCCAAGGTAATAAAATAATAATTACTAGTTATATTCAGGATTCAGGTGAATTCAAAATAACTCCTGGAATGCACCGAACGTCACAGATTGATTATATAAAACAGTGTATGATTGATTATATAAAACAGTGTATGATTGATTATATAAAACAGTGTATGATTGAGTATATAAAACAGTGTATGATTGAGTATATAAAACAGTGTATGATTGATTATATAAAACAGTGTATCTGAGGGTGGATATAGTTCTTGAACAGTAGCCAAACAACTAAATGACACAATGAGTGGTGATTTTCTGTTGGTGAATATGGTCACAGGTGTGTGTTTATCTGGTGTTTTACAGGGTATCTGCAGGTCCTTTAAGTATAATTTAGTAAGACTCTTCAGACTTTCAATTTATTTCACTGTATAATGACAGGTTTATTTTTTTTATTACGTTATATTTTTATTTGGTTGTTAAATTGGTCTTAAATTGATTTCCTGCGAGAATTAAAAAGATCTTCCTGAAACCTGCAGATACCCTGTTTTATTTTGTAATGTGACTCAGCCAGTCAGAACCAAGGACCTGTTTTATCATGCCTATTATTATCCCCCCCACCTCCTTCTCTTCAGTGACCCGTAAGCGCTTCCGTCCTCCACACAGTAAGGGATGCCCTCCCACTGAGCTGGTGCCAATTCTGTTTTAACCTCCATCTCTCTCTCTCTCTCTCTCTCTCTCTCTCTCTCTCTCTCTCTCTCTCTCTCTCTCTCTCTCTCTCTCTCTCTCTCTCTGTATCCATTCCGTCTCTCCACAGCGGACCGCAAGAGCTTCTGCACCATCCACAGTACGGGCTACTTGAAGAGCTGGCCTCCCACCAAGATGGGTCTTGACGAGGACAACGAGCCCGACAACGAGGGCTGTAACCTGAGTTGCCTGGTGGCCATCGGCCGGCTGCACCCCCACATCGTCCCCCAGCCCAGCCTGGCAGACATCAGGGTCAAGCCCACCGAGTACGTCTCCCGGCACGCCATCGACGGCAAATTCGTCTTCGTCGACCAGAGGTGAGGAGGCGAGAGAATGTGGGCGAGCAAAGAGAGTCCTTTGAATGCTGCTACCCATCTGCACTCTCATCACGTCTCTCTTTCTCTTCCTATCTCTTCAGTTGTACTACTTCTTTTGTTCTTTTCGTGTTGTTGATTCATTTGAACATTCATTACCTTTTTCATATCCCAATAATCCTCCACCACCCCTCGTCCAGAGAATCTTCCAGTAAACAAAAGTTGTTTTTGTTGCTGGACAATCCATCAATTTTCCATTGTTATTACTAGCCAAAAACCAGCAGTTACAAGTAAACACAATCTCCCCTCTCTTTCCGTTTTCCCCCAGAGCCACAGCTATCCTAGCCTACCTTCCCCAGGAGTTGCTGGGAACCTCCTTCTATGAGTATTTCCACCAGGATGACATCGGCCACCTGGCAGAGTGCCACAGACAAGGTAGCTACTGGGCGCATGAATGAAGCAGTTAAATGGATGAGGGATTGAATGACTGTGTGAAGGTAATGAGTCAAATCTTTATCCTACACTTGCCTAACCTACCTGTGTGTGTGTGTGTGTGTGTGTGTGTGTGTGTGTGTGTTTTCCCGCCCCCACAGTGCTTCAGATGAGAGAGAAGATCAACACCAACTGTTACAAGTTCAAGATCAAAGACGGCTCCTTCATCACGCTAAGGAGCCGATGGTTCAGCTTCATGAACCCCTGGACCAAGGAGGTGGAGTACATCGTCTCCACCAACACCGTTGTGTCGTGAGTACCAGGAGACGCACGAATGATGATGAATTTGTGTTAACGTGTTTCTAGCTGTGCGTTTCCACCGCAGCCAAATGAATGTGATGGATTGCTCAGGGTCGGTCTTGTGTGTTTTCCCATCCAGGTGTGCTATGATGGAAGGATCAGACTACCCTCAATCTGCTGCCTCTCCACAGAGTATGGACAGTGTTCTCACCTCAGAGGGTAAAATACTAATACTACTACCTTTTTAAACTCGGAAATCGTGAAAATAATAGTCCCTCGATCATTTTGCCATTTTGAGTGACTTATTCTTGTGAGCGTCCTTTTTATGATTGCCATGCTGTTCGTCTGATTGGTAGGTGGAGGAAGGCGGGCGCTGCAGACGGTGCCCGGCATCCCCGGTGGCACAAGAGCAGGGGCCGGCAAGATTGGCCGCATGATTGCAGAGGAAGTGATGGAGATCCAGAGGTGAGCGCAGATTAGTCTTTATTTTTTATTTACAGTTTTTTTTTACAGATTCTACCACTGTGTTCAAATCTCAGTCAGTCTAACTGGGATGAAATTGGATGTTTGTTGGTCCTCCATCCTTGAATAGAAACGTCCTGTGGCCTAGTTTATGGTCCAGGTGATGGAGATACTTTAGAGATGTATTATGGAACGGTTTAGCAGACATCAGATCCCAGGTGCTTGGCTGAGGAGAAACACACACAAGAATAGTGTGCAGGAGTTTTCTTCTTTGTTTAGATTAACCTCACACTTCCAACATGACTAGTCTACTGAACAGGAAAACTGACATAGCAATATTGATTTTGCGGTTTTATAGATTTTTTTTCATATTTTAAATGAGCTTCAGTCAGCGTTTTATGTACTCTCAAGTATTCCCATATTTTATTCTACAGTATCTATCTACTCAAAATGAATCCTGCCTGCTACTCTGCCCCTTGTCTGCATTGCACTCGCACTAGAAACGTCTCCTGGGCGTATTCTGAATACCTGCTCATATCTGATTTTTTTTTTTTTTTTAGATGACCATTCATATTGATAGTTCCAGTATGTGCCTTTTTGATTTTCCAAAGACCAATCAAGTCGTCTAATCGGCTTTATTTCCACTGTTGTGATGAAAATGATCAGGACTGTCTCAGGTGAATGATGTAAGATTTACTTGTCAGGCGCTGACAAATTCCGATTTGCGCGTTCAAATAGAAGTCGCACGTAGGTTGTATGCCTGAGGATCGTATTTAGTACCACAGATCCATGTGAGCAGAAAAAAAATCAGTATTGGGAAGCTGCAGTGTGAACATCGTCTCGGTCATATTACAGCAGCAATGCAAACATCTCTCTCTCTCTCTGTCAGGATCCGAGGCTCTTCTCCCTCCAGCTGTGGCTCCAGCCCACTGAACATCACCAGCACCCCTCCTCCTGATACCTGCTCCCCAGGGGGCAAGAAGGTAACACACACACACACACACACACACACACGCTTCTAGTTTCCTCCTTCATACAGTTTCTGTTTTTGTAATGCGAAGCTGGTGCCTCCATCGCATGTTTTTCTATAGCGTCAGTGTGCTAGTTTGTCTCAGGATATCAGATCGTCGGTGTGGTTGAAAGCCGATCCGTGCGCGTCTTTCTCTGCAGATCAATGAAGTGGAACAATATGTGAGGAGTCGTGTTTCTAAATAAGATATTCACCATTGGGGAAAAATTAGGCGCACACTCTGCTGATGTGAAAATAAACCTCAGTGTGGAATATTGGTTGAGTCAGTAGTTGACTTCAATTCCAGGCGCAGAGTTTGATGCAGCAACGACGATGATGAGCAGCAACGATTCAAATGTTACACCTGTTTCCCATGAGCATCTACAGGAGTTCTGCGTGAAGAAGCGAGGATATTCAAAATGAAACCCAATAAGAACATGATATGGAGCACGGCGTATCTGTGGCTGGAAACTGATCTCTATCTTCACTGGAAACCTGTGTGTGTGTGTGTGTGTGTGTGCGTGTGCGTGTGCGTGTGTGTGTTGTGGCTGTAGATTCAGAACGGAGGGACACCCGAGCTGCCGACAACAGGGATCATCCCTGGACCCGACTCTATAGGGTACCCCTACTCCAACCAGTCCATCATGAGTGAGTCGGACACACACACACACACACACACACACACACACACACACACACACACACACACACACACACACACACACACACACACACACACACACACACACACTACAGAATACCCCTGGACCCAATGCCATAGGATACACTTAATCCATCCTTTCTATTTTGAATGAGTTGAACACATGCACTGAACCGGTGCATCATGACACCCACACAGTCCTATTAAAATGACTCCATGTATAAATAGACACAGCAATACTCCCACCCCCCCCACACACACACACACACACACACAAATTGACCCTAACTAATCCTACCCTCCTCTCTCGTGTCGTCCGTTCTCCCGCATCCAGGCGAAAACTCCCACCTGAGCATAGACATCATGGACGAGCCTGGTTCCAGCAGCCCCAGCAACGACGAGGCGGCCATGGCCGTCATCATGTCCCTGCTGGAGGCCGACGCTGGCCTGGGGGGACCCGTCGACTTCAGCGACCTGCCTTGGCCTTTGTGAGGCCTGGACGGGAGAAGCGGCGAATGACTCCCTCTTAACAGCAGAGCCACCGATAGAAAGGGTTCAGTCAGGTTGTATTATAGGCGCCACCATGCTGCCCACTCGACACAACTACACTGTATAAAAGATCCATCTTAGCAAGTCCTTTTTTAAAAGTCTTACAATGTTCGTTTTCTGCCAGTGAGGTGAGAGAATTTCACTTCCCATGTAAACCGACTTGTTTCAAAATAGTGGAATTTCAAGATGTTGCTTGTTTCAGAGAAAAATCTTGAAATGAGTAAAACGACATTGGAAGCAAGTGGAATTATCTCAGCTTATTGTCAAATTGATTCACTTTTTAAGAAAAAGATTTTAAAGCTGCACTAGTCAACTTCACATGTTGTAGGTAACAGTTTGAAAAGAGTTTTGTTTGCCCCACGTGTGATTTAGGCTGATAAGACGGGCGGACGTTAACATCAGAATCTTCCCTAGTGCAGTTTTAAGATTCAATATGGAAGCAAATGACCTGCTGAGATGATTGTTTTTGCAGTGTAAGCTGCAAACATGTAACAAGGCTCTCCACACATTGGTGCGCTGAGATACCAGCACTCTGGAAACACAAGTTCCTTAGCGGCAGTGGCCATGAAGCGCGACTGTGGCCCCCGACGTGGCTGCTGGTCAAAGCTTCAGCTGACTAAACTCTGTTTATCAGGGGCTCGGGGTCACGCCAGGTCAACAACCAACCAACCCCTAACTAACACAGAACACTTGAAAGTTCCGTTTCAAGGACAGTTGTTGAACGTGGCTTAGGTGGGGCTGGAGTGGTGGCAGGTGGGGGAACAGCTGACTCCCTCCCACGGCCCTTGGAAGATGTGTGACTGTATATTAAAGAAATTCCTTGTAGCCAGCAAAAAAAAAAAGAAGATTTTCATACAAACATGGCTGTGGTGCACTCCCCCCAAAAATGGCCATTTTTTGGGAAGCACACACACACACACACACACACACACACACACCTCGCTGCCCTGGAGACTCTGGTTAGAGAATGGACTTCAAACCAGCACCTGGCTGAGGACAAAACCTCGTAGCTGCCGTGAGATGTTTGGATCCGTTTCCTCCCGGTTATTCTGGGCCCACCTTTGCTAAACTACATTTTCTGACTGAAGTGTCTCGAAACAGGAGAGCTGATTCTGATCTCTCTAAATAATAATACAACTGACCCTACCTAAAACTACCTGTAGTCGTTTCCAGTGCTGGCCAAAAGCTAATCATGCAGTGACTTAGTCCTCTCATGCCATCCAACGACTTTAGGAAGTCTTTGCAACGTGTTGATGAGTTACTCAGCAGGGGAAAACAATACCAGCAGCTCTGATCGCTGTTGATAACAATTCATCTGAAAACAATGGAGGAAGCCAGGTTAACGTGATGTGGAGGAAGTGGCAGCTTAGTTCTCTCTAAATAAATCAGCTCCCTTTTTAACTTGCGGTTGATTCCTTGCTCTCGGTACTTGACGGGAGCAAGGTGAGGGCACCACAGTTTGGGCCTCCTCCCTCCACCCTGGCACATACTGTATATCCAGTCAGAAATAGAGTCACCTTTCTTTCTAATATACAAACGGTTCGAGGTGCGCTCTGTTTATCTCGCCAGGCTCAAAAGAGGGCGATGTAAATGCAAACCGTGATGTCCTCGTGTTTGGGTGTGAAAACATTTTTCACTACCATATCACCAAGGTCTGTCCCTTAACCCACCGCCTGCCATGGGGGTGCAGATCATCACCGGTGGGGTCACAGGATGTCCCGTTCCTCAGTGTCCCACGACACAACTGCTAATACCTGTATGAACAGAAAACAGTTATTGGGCCCACATTCACTAAACTTAACTTCTGAAGTAAAGTATCTCAAAATAGGATGGCTGATTCTAAACGTGGACCCTGAGAAAAATTGGAACAGCCTTTCAACAGAGGCTCCTTTTTTATTATTGCTAGGCCGGGTTGGGAGGACGACAACACAAAGAGTTGAGATTAAAATCCTACAGTTACTCTTGGATTTGGTCTCTTGGGCACTTAAGCTACATGTAACGGTCAATGCAAACTACCTGTTTGGTTGGGAGGGCTACATGCGATCGAGGGGGTGGGGGGGGTGTAGAAGCAGACCCAGCAGAATAGGACTCTGGGGGACGGAGCTAATGGACTTTCTCACATTGATTCCCACGAGAACACGAGGTCAGCAGGGACAATTAAGAGGAGCGTCTGAACGGAGCAGCGTCTGTTTTCCTACATGATGATTAACATCCTCAACGCAGCCTATCTCTCAACCTCGCCCCCCCCGGAGCCCGCGGGCCTTTTGGAGCGGGAGTCACATGAGTCCCAGCTGGGAGGAGTTCTTATATCGGTCCATTGTTTTTCACTTGACGTCACACCCCCCCCCCCCCTCTGCTACCATGGCGGGTCGCCATTTAGCATCCACCTCGGCAGACCTCCGATAGGGGGATGCCAAATGCTGCAAGTGGAAGGAACCCATTGCTGGACAGGACAGTCAGTACCTTTTTACAAGCTCCTATTCTATTCCTCCGGACTCAACAAATTCATACAAATGTGTGTAAATCACGTTAGACTGTACACGGTTGGTTGGGTTGGGTTGGGTGGGATGGGGAGGGGGGGGGGGGGCAAAAAAACCCAGATGGGTGAAAAGATGTTTTGCGTCCTGCCGTCCTCTAATACTGCTACTAGCTGGCGAGGTTACCTCTGTATCTGTTCTAGTGGTTTTCTGTTTCAATGTTTTTATGCTACACACTACAATAAAGTGGTCCCCCTGTTGATATGCCCCTCCCCACCTGACAATAATGTATCAAATCTTTAAATATTATCATGTTAAGAGTATACTTTATGCAAATATATATGAGTATGATGAGTGTATTGTATGTATCAGCAGTGAAATATTTTTAAAATAAAATTATTTGTTTCTGTCATTGTGGGCCGGGTGTTTCCCTCTGTCGCCACGCCTCGTTTTTTTTTTTGTTCATTAGGAGATCAAATAAAAGTTCCTCTTCCTGGAGTGGATCCCTGACTTCTCCCAGGAGGCCATGCAGTAAATTTGATAATTATCTGCACCACGTTCACTTCCTATTAGAGGAATTCAAATTGACATCTATTTATATACGTATACAATCAAAGTTCATTTTCAAAAATCCACCATTTCAGACCAGCTCCAGTCAACTGGACTTGGTCCTGATTGGCTCCTAAAGAATTCCTGGTCCAGGACCCAGTACTGGGACTGATCTGCCTGTGAGGACTTAGAATAAATACCCTTTCAACAACACTACCTTGATGTACAAAATATTAAGAGCACGATTTCTATCCTGAGCCGTCGTATATTTGAAAACAAAATTGTGAAAACTTAATATGGGATCTGTTGTATCTGAAAATTGAAATGGCCACCAAGGGTTAAAAATGTGATGAGCCTCTGTAGGAGGTCAATACCTATCAATTGATTTTGCTCAGCGTCTCTGACTAGGAACCGATACCAACTCTTTGTCCACAGAAGAGTTCATGAATTGAATCTCTGGGTGAACAACTTGTCTAATCATTCATTAAACTGCTTTACAGCCAATCCACTCCGTCCTGCAGCTGGGTGGCAACATGTAATAATACTGGTCTGCCAGAAACAGATAAGAGACCACTGCTGCCCGACACCAGGCCATATTATTAACCTGTCAGCTTAGTAATAATAATCTTACATTTTATTAGCCTCTTTTAATAACTTCATTACAACAGCCTGAAAGGTTGAAACTAAAAATCAGTTGGTGTCAAAGTTCACTATTCATCATGTTGCCTGCATTCAAATGTGTTGTTTTTTTTAATCTGTTGTGCAGTTTATAGCTGATAAATAATCACATCCACTACCCTCCCCTGAGTGAGAAGGTTTTTTTGGCACAGTGATGTACCTTTTCATTGAAAAGGACTGAGAGTCCTGTGGATCTGGGTTAAAGACTCGTTAAGATCAGTTTGCAAATGTGTTCATATTTAATCTCCAAACTGCAGCTCAGTCCCGGGTCACCTCGAGCTCCTGGGAACATTTCCTGTATCTGGTGCCAGAGCTTCAAAGCGCTCCTAAAACCAAGCTGCTCAGGGTGTAAAGCTATACGTCTTGAACTGAAATTCCTGAGCTAATGTGGCTAATAAAGTAATTTCATATATATTTTTACGGCCGTGAGCCACGTGCAGCATCCTGGATGCGCGTGCCTACTGCTACATTTGTAAAGACAAACTAATCATGTGCCGATAGAGAAATGAGCCGTGCTAAAGCTCTTACCAGCTGCGAGGCGTCCAGAGATTCACGGTGCGTTTATGTGCCCAAAGGATAAACCTGCTAAACCCAAGCTGTGTCCTTCCTGCGCTGTTCAGATCACAAGCCAACTGTTGCTGGCTAGCGGTGAGTATCATATCATCTTTCTCAGTGTGACTAGATAGGTAGATATTCAACACGCCTAATCAGTACTGATCAGATAAACCCTTTTGGTGGCTGGTGAGTTGGTTGAATGTTCAATAAAGTACGTTTTCACTCATTTAAACACCACACAGGGCAGTCCATCAGTCCTCCATCATATATGCTATTCATTTCAATTAGCTTTAACAAAAGGAAGCGAGGAACGTGTTGTGAATAGTATTTATTACAAAAAGGATGTTTGTCATCTCTCCTGATGCCCTGCGTGGTCACTCAGTGTGCAGTGGTGAGCATTTTCACACCAGGTCAGCCGGGGGCTCAAGCAGGAGTGGAGCAAAACCCGACGAGGTGCATAAGAGGAGGATGATGCACCGGAAGGCAGGGACGGGGATGTAGAACAAGAACGAAACAGGTTTAAGGAACAAAAGAGCGGATCTAAGTCATACCTGGTGGAAAAAAAAGATGCCCATCTATGCTTTAAAAACAAATGTTGACATATCAAGGCCTTTACATGCACTGGGAAAGTGAAACTTTACATTCAACTTATTTGCCCCCAAATGAAGTTCGAGAGCGTGAAGAGAAACTAAAATTCACTTACCCAGTGTGAGGTACAGTATCACACACACATACACCTCACTCACACATACCTACATTTAGCTTTATTATCATGTAATGCACAGTACTTATTTTTTTGAAGTATATAAAAAAAAAAACAATAAAATCTCCTTTGGTCAGGTAAAAAAAAAACTAAAGTTGGACAAGGAGGCCTGGTGTTTACTGCGTGTGCTTTATCCATCCTTGGCTGTTGATTTCAGCTGTGTTTCTGCTTGAGGCTGCAGCAGAGGTGCAAGAAAAGGCAAAAGTGGCATCGTTGCCACAGGCATGGCTGAATGTGGAGAGGGTAGTGGTAGGAAAGAGGAGGGGAAACAGGAGGAGGGACCCTGCGTTCACACTGAGCAACACCAAGTTATTTTATTGAGCTTGTTTGTGGGTCTAGTTGACAGCCTCATGCAGAAGGTGAAGGTGTATCGGGGTCCGGCTCATAGTGGTAGGTGGCCTGAGTGTGGTTGCTGCTGTGCTGCTGGTTGCTGTGGACCAGACCGGGGCTGTCCTGACCCTGCTGGTGGCCGACGCCGTCGTGGCCCACCGGAGCCTGGTGGTTCATAGTATCGTGACCCTGCGGCTGTTGGACGGCAACGTTGTCCTGTGCCGGTTGGTGGGGGTCGCTGAGCCCCGGTGGCGGCTGGTGTCCCGGCAAAGTGTCCAGCTCGTCCACCTGCGGCCCCGGGGGATGCATGACCACCAGCTGGTCCTGAGGAATGTCTGCAGCGGCCGCGGCCAGATTGGTGATGGACTTGGACTTGACGCACTGGAAGTCCACATGGCGGCTCTTCCCTTCCTCCTTCTCCCAGGACATGCGGATAAAGGGACGCTGGACGTAGTTGTAGATGACCTCCGGACGACCTCCGGGGCGCCGCTTCACCTTCTCCTTGTAAGTGGGGTAGCCTAGGGAGGGAAACCAACGCCAGAACAGCTCAATGAGAAATGGGGAAACATCCGCAGTCTCAGGTTTTGTGTCAATCTGCGCTACTGGCACTTTTTAACGTTGGGATCATTTCCAATGTGTAGAATTCTACAGCAGGAGAATTGTAAATACTTTGTTATTGAGTTGTGGAGACAAACAAGAAGAAGGAAGCGTGGACCCAATACCTTCTATGCCCAGTCTGATCTTTTTCAGTCCTCGGTCCTTCAGCACCGACTTGGCCACGTCTCGGTTCTCTATGTACTTGAAGAAACGGTACAGCTTGGTGCTGTAGATGACTGGTGACAGCAGGAAAGGGAGAGGGACATTCAGAACATGAATCCACCGCGTGACCTGATCGTAAGTGTGTAGGCCCTTACACATCTGATGAGAAGATATGTACTCGTCTGTACTCTGTAATTTACTACACACACACACACACACACACACACACACACACACACACACACACACACACACACACACACACACACACACACACACACACACACACACACACACACACACACACACACACACACACACACACACACGTCCAGCGTGCTCAGCTAATGTTACAGGGACTGGAATCAGATTTGTTTTGACCCCCCCCCCCCCCACCGCTAAAACCTCTGACCTGGTGGGATGACGGGTTACCAAAACTCTGTCCACTAAACAAGCTAGGTGTGAGTCCATGTGACTCCTGGGCAGTGTGAACCTAAATGAACCAAATACAAAAAAGCAACTTTTCCACAAGAACAAAGAAAAACTGGAGGTGTGATCGCCTCTCCTGCCGATACCCTTATTGGGTTAGTAACCGTAAGCCGGTGATCTCTTACTCTGCGAGTACTCCTCTCCCATCTGCGGCGGATACTCTTCGTCCCAGTCCACCACGTCGTCGTCGGTGAGCACCACCACGTGACACTCCCTCTCCCCGCTCTGGGCGCTGGCCACCATCAGCGGCAGCACCATCTCCTCCAGGTAGCACTCGAACTGCCGCCGCGCCCCGTCATTGGACAGCTCGTGCATGAGGGCGCCTGAGGAAGGGGTCAAGGAAGGCACGGAAGAGAGAGAGGAAGTGTGAGGCTGTTGGAGATGGTGTTGGGTGGTAACGCAGTAATAGCACTACCTTTTCCAGTAACTAGTAGCGTAACAAATGGTTCAATTTCAAAAGAATAAAAGGGCGGACAGGGAAAAGGGGGATTGGTGCATGAGATCACATGACACTGCTCATTGTTATAGTTTGTCTTTATCTATTATCTATATTTTAGGGGGTTCCTATGAAGAATAATGTGAGCAGTTTACTTCCTCTACAGTGTAATCTCCCTTTCTGACAGGCAACGTTTCGCAAAAATGGGCACCGATGGCAACAATCACGACCGATGTTATTTTCTATTATGTTCTATTCCTTCCCTCTACCGATCAGTCCACACTGACGTTGAGTCAGTTGTCTTTCTCCATCCCTTTCTGCAGGTGATACCGCCCACAGTCAAAGCCTCTACTTGTTCCCTGCTTGAACACAACACACATGTACCTGAACGCATGAGGTCTTAAAAGATACACAAATAACACTGTTTACTATACGTGCTGCTATGCTGAGCTCCTGTGCAGCTAACTCGGGAACAGAGATTCATTTATTGTATTCATGCATTTCGATTGTGATTGGATGTGATATATATATATATATAAAAAAAAAAAGCAGGAACTACTACCCAAACCTCATAAACCACATCCGTTCCCTCATTTGAAAGAATGAGACCTGTTAGCCCTGGTGGTTTGTGGCCTACACTGCAGAGCAAGCATCAAATCTCACAGCTAATCATGACCTACTTAGACACAGACACACACACACACACACACACACACACACAGACACACACACACACACACACACACACACACACACACAGTGTACAATGCGAGCAAACAGCCAGGTCAGCCGGTCTCAATAAGCCAGTGAGGTCTAATGATGATGATGACGTTTCCAATGATTATGGAGAGGACTGTACCTGTCTTCAGTCCTGATAACAGGTATCTTCTCTTCTTCTCTGAGGCGATGACATTATTAGCGATGAACACTTCCTGCCTCACTCACAGGAAGAACGTTTCCACAAGTCCAGCTCATACCTTTAAGAACGAGGTCCGACCCTACCGCTGCTCGCCATCAGGCCATGCTGTCATAATTCTACTGGCACATCGTGCAGGCAGCACCATCCACTAACCCGCCTACTACATGGGTACAAGTTGCTGAGTGAGAGCGGGAAAAAAAAAAAGAAATTCTATGAAAAAAAAAAAAAGACGACATTTCTTTTGCCTGCACTCACCGAGGTCTCTGCATTAACAGTAACGGGCTGCGTTGGTCTCCAGCTATACATAGCTCCTACGTTAAGAACGACGGGTGAACGAGCTGGGTCTATTTGCAGTACTCACTGAGGTCTCTGCACTTGATGGTGCTGTAGTTGAAAGAGATGCAGAGGTAGTCACATGCCTCCCTCAGCTCGGGGATGGAAACGCCATCAGGGCAGCGGATTATCCCCGATTTGTAGTAATCCTGCCATTTCAACAGCGCACACACACACACACATATGCGTGAAGAGAAAAGGGTGGGCGGGCGGGCGGTCACACACACACACAGGCATGGGAGCAAAAACAAGACGCCATTATTGATGCTGCTTCGCTTACACACAGGAGAGAGAGAGAGAGAGAGAGAGAGAGAGATTGGGATGGAGGGAGAGGAGGAGGGGGAGGGATGGAGAGTGAGTGGTGATGAAAGCAAAAGGCAGCGTCACTGTCCCCCCCCCCCCCCCCCCTCTGCTTCCTACAGGCTGAGAAACATCCTGGTGGCTTCTCTCTGGCAGCCTGCTAGCTCGCTCTAATGTCGTTTTGTTTACTGCTACCTCAATGCTAACCACTAAGTCCATCTCTCCTCTCACTCCACCTTTATGTCTTTTGCAAACCGGACAGCCCAGCATTACCAGCCTACATGATCCACACTTCACACCGCAACACCCAGAGTGCCCACCAAGCCTTTTTTAGGGTTAAAAGACGATAGTAATATGGATGGAGGGAGGGAGGGAGAAGAAAGACGTGGTTAAAGCCTAGAGAGATGTAGGTTATCAGAGGGGTCATGAATTCACCAGGCAACAGGGAGGGAGACAGAGCGAAGGAAAGAGAGAGGGGGGGAAAGTGAAACAGAGTGGGAGAAAGAGAGAAAGAGACAGAAAGGAAGAGAGAGGTAGGCAGAGAGTCTGCTCTCTCACCAGAATGGCTCTGAAGACAGTGGAGCTGATGCCGTCAGCCACCTCAAACTCCCCCTTCTCATTGGGTCGCGTGAAGTTGTAGTCCCGCCCCGAGCCAAACATCCTGCAAAACACACAACCCATCAGTAAACACGAGCGCACTGTAGTATCGTCAAACAAAACAACGGGTGTTTCTTTTATCATTTGATCATGAGCAATAGAACAAATTCTCAAGTACAGCAGAGGAGTGATCGTCTGTCAGTATCGCTGCGGTTTGTCAGGCGGCAAATGACTGAGACCGAATTCTGATCGGCTGTAATAGCACAACAAAGTGGATCAGAATTCTGCCTCAGTACTTATTTGCTGCCGTAATTGGAATATATTACACCTCCACCCATTCAACAAGGAATTGCTCGAAATAACACGAAAAGCACAAGATAATTGGAGAAAAAAAATCAACAACACAAAATCTCCCATAGAAAACTGAAATCTTGAAAAAGCCTAAAATCACAACCAAGTATTATTATTAAAAGGTGCAAAGTGTAGCATTTTAACATTAGCACGTAATTATCACATTCCTTTTGAGACATTACTATAGTTACCAAAAACGCCAAAAAGGTCAGATTTGGCGGGAAATCTGCTGGATTGCTTTACGGCACAAAACAGGAAGGTGCTGTTCTTCCTGCACAAACTGAGGTAAAGCTTTCTGAGTTTCTAGCAATGTGATGGTGGAAGGAGTGAAAGGCTCAACGTTGAGCAACATCCTTAGGAAGCAACAGGGTTTATGGGAAATGTAGTCTTAATCTTGAGAAACGTGAGCACTGACAATACCACTGGTGTGAGATAGAAGCTACCAACTGTCTCAAGCATTTGTTCACGGTAATTATAAGGTCTCACATGTTTAAAATGCTACATGCAGCACCTTTAACTATTTGTTGATCAGCCAACAAAGTGTTACATCACGTTTGGAGATTTTTACCTGCCCAGCATGGTGTTGGGTTGAGCCGTGAAGACGGCGGGGTCAACCACGAATCTGGTGTTATCCACAATAAGCGTCACTCTCTCTCCCACCCGCAGCCCACTGCGAGGCCCCTCTTTCACGCTGAGGTCGTACACGCAGATCACATCGCACGGCCCGTGGCCCAGCCCCAGAGCCTTGGGGTGGGCGTCGCCTCCAGGGGGAGCCAGGGGCCGAGCCACGTGTCCGCCCATCAGTACTCCTCCGATTGGGGAGCAGGGCAGAGAGACCCTGGGAGGACGTGGACTGGAGGATCTGGAGGAAGAGCCTCCATCGCCACGCTCGCGGTCTGCAGAACAGAGGAAGAGGCGTGAACACCAGCAAAGCAAGCCGTCAGTCAGGCTGCAAACTACTGCAGCTAGTCTTTATGGCAACCAAGACTGTAGTCAAGACTGAGACCAGACCAAATCCTATTCAAGACCAAAACAGGCTAAACAGTGTACATGTCTTTTCCAACGTCCCTTCCTTGCTTTCTCCTCACCGTGCTGCCGGGTGGGGGAGGTGACGTTCCTGATGCAGGGGGTGAGCTGGCCCTCTCCTCTCTCGTGGGAAGCGTCTCGGGAACGGTCGCTGGAGCGCCGCCGCTGCTCCCGGTAATGCTCGGTGGCTCCTCCGCTCATCCCACCGCCGGCGCCGTGCAGGCTCATGCCGCCGAGCCGCCTCTGTCGCTGATGGCCGCAGTCCAACACTGACGACCCACGCCACTGGTCGCTGATGGGAGAGACGAGACGAGACGAGCACAACCGAGTAAATCAAAGGGATACGCAGGGCCACCTCTTTCGCTGGTGCTAGACGAGTAAACCACAAAACTAAAAAACTAAATGTTCTTGAAGTTACTAATCACATAGAGGTCATGGTGCTGATGCACGACTACAAGGAACAATCACACAGATTACTTGGTGCAGAGCTTTAGACGTTGGCTACTGAAACACTCGTTCACAAAGCACTTAGGGGGGAAAGGGTTTGGTTTTTTTGTGTGCTGCTCCGTGGAGCGAGAGTAAAAAAAAAAAGTCTGCAGTCAACTCATATGAACCCTTAGTGGAGCTGAGTGCTGTATAAAGAGGGCCAACACCAAACCACCACCACCAACCTCTGACTGCAGCTAGGGACAGGGACAGGGAGAGAGAGACACACACACACACACACACACACACACACACACACACACACACACACACACACACACACACACACACGACTCCCAACCTCCATTAGAGAGTGAATCCATGTGAAACAATCTGAGTGAGCTGAACTCACTTAGGTACGGGGCTTGACCTGTTTACCTGCTCCGGAGGCTGGTCGTTCAGGAGGCTGGCTGACTGACAGCTAACAACCAGTCCACCGTGCCTCCGTGCCGACGGTGCTTCGCTGAGCGATTCGCTGTAATTCAGTGTTTAGCCAGAGACAGACAAGCAGCCCTGGGAGAGTTGTTGTTATGTCTGCTCTCCATTTCAGAGGGGGTTTTAACACACACACTGCACGCTGGTCTTAATGGTCTTGATTAAACTCCATCTACAGCTTCTGTCAATGGCTTATCAGGTTAAACACCTGAGGACTAAGGAAGGATCCACTGCCCTGTTAGGTTTGTCAAGAGCATTAAGGGAGGATGGAAAAGCACGATGAAGGCCATTAAAAACCAGTGCTTGGACAAAGTGTGTGCTGCTACCTGTGTGTGATGGCACGGAAAAACATTTGTCTTGTGTTTTTTTTGATCGTTTCCAAGCCTTGGGGGTGTACGTGCAACCCTAACAACCCTAACAACCCTAACGTGGCAATGTGGCGACCTGCCTGATCGATAGCGCTCGGCTTACTCAAATGGCTCGAACGCACGCAGGTCTCAGTAATGAAGAGAGCCTTGCCCTTGACGGGCGCCGCTATGAAATATGAGGATGACCGTCTAGTCTGCGGCAGGGATGAAAATTGAGGAGGAAGAGGGAGAGACAGAGAATGAGTGAGAGAGACTTTTATTCTTTTATAGAAAACTAAGCCAGTGAAGCATGAAGGCGAAAAGACAAGGCCTCTACTTCTACTCTGCGTAGCACGCAACTAGATGGACACGCACAAATTACTGACATACAGCCAAAGCAGGACCAAGCCCGCGGACGCAGATTTAGTTGGCAACAGTAGGGAGGTTAAAAGGGGTTAATCTACAAATTAATAAAACAAACACAAAACGGCTCTTTCCCCTAATGTTTGAGAAAATGTAGATACGTGCAGCCGTATCGTATTATTGGGCTTTAGCAGAGCGGTTTCATTCAGTCAATGAAAGGTCCTAGAGAACGGCCCAGCCTGTTAACCCAAGGGTGAGCAGTGCATTACTGAATTCTAAATTCTAAACCTTAAGACTTGTCTCTGTGCAGCCAGCCCGATGATTGGGCTATGTATGATTTGGCAGAGCTTCAGAAGCTGGTAATGAGAGAAGGTTCCCTGGATACTGGCTGGATGGCTGACTAGCAGCCGAGAGGACTGGCTGGCTGACTAACTGATTGAGTGGCTAATTGGCTAACGCTCTCTCTCAGGGTTTGGCTGGCTTAGCAACTGGATGGGTGGATGACTTACAGAGTGGCAACCAGACAAAGAGCATGCACCCTTCTCGCTCAAGGTCATGGATTCATCTCTGTGCCAAGAAGATACCTTGGTCACTGAACTCAGATACACAACACAGAACGTTTCTGCATGCACAGGATGTAGAAACCTGGAGATTGTTGTAGTTCATTTAGTTTTAACATGGTAAGAAAATAAATGAATGAAAACGAATTAACTATTTTATTATTGGCGCATTAGAAACGAGACTCCCCTTTTCGTCTACTTTCTAACCTGTCAGCCTCACGGTGTAGCTGCAGACTCCAGTAATGTCCTTGAAGACTAGGGTCAGCAGCTGAGAAAAGGAATGCACGCTCACAAACACACACACACACACACACACACACACACACACACACACAGACACACACACACACACACACTCCTGTCCGGTATATTCAGTACACCTAAGAGGCATTCAGGTGAACCGTCTGGCACGCATAACAAGGACAAGAGAACATCCCCAGCCTACATCACAGACAGTACCTCTCACTGCAAATGTAGGAGCATCCAAGGCCATTGGTCTAAAAGGGGTATCACATTAGGCGGATCTACTATTATACAGTATACCACGTTTGCACACTGATGTGAATGTTTCCTGATAGCAATACTGTATGTGCGTATTTACACTCCTGTCCATTATGGCTCGGTACCATAAATGAATCTTTTTGCCTCCAATGGGATTTTAATGCCAGATATAAACGGGATTATAGAAACAAAAGCAGGTCTCCTGCCAAACAGGCAAGCAGCCAGTGGCCAGACCAGCGCCTTATTGCAGCCAGACCAGCAGGGAGGAAGGAACAAAGGAACTGAGGAGGCAATATTTCACTCAGGGCAAGCAGCTACTCTCATCTTTCACACCGCCATGCAAATCTACAGCAGCATCAAGATTTCACACCGATAGAACAGAAGCAAATCGAGGAGACTAACATTTCACAGATCCCATTCCCATTTCCCATTCCCCGGCACCATTCCCCTGATAACGTGTTTTTTCCCCCTTCTCGGTTAAATAGGTCAATGGCCTATAGCAGCATCACCATGACTTACATGACTTAGAAAGCCCTAGGTTTACAATGTACAAGTACAGAATACAAGTGAAGACCACCACACCATCTAGGACCCAAAGACAAAGATACACAATGTCCTTGCAGTCTATTAAAAGCATTGGGGGAGGCTTGTTACTTAAAGAAGAGGGTCCCATCTATTATTTAGGGGCTGCTGACACCAACACACTGATGGGCAAAGGCAAGCAGGAAAGCTGCTCTGTGCTACAGCATGGTCTTGAAAAAGAGCACATAGATCCAGAATAAAAGGATATGAACATAACGGGGGAAGTACCCCTTTATGATAATGAGTGTAATCATTTACCCCTACTGTACATATATCATGGCAAAAAATGTAATATTCTCTATAGGAATATTATAGTGATAGCACAGGAAGTGAAAAACACCATTAAATATTATATTGTCACTGTTAACTCACTACTGAGTATCACAAACACACTCGGGAGTCCCGATGGGGACATTGGTGTTTTTTTTTTTGTTTTGTTAGGCCAGTATCATAATTGTTTTAATTACTGGAACACCGTTAGGGAAACGTGTGTAAATGCACTAGTATGAGAAATAAAACATCGGTGCATTATTAGTCTTCCAAAGCGGGCGTGCACCTACCGGTCGGTATCAGAGGGCCAAGTGAAGACAAAGCAGCAGGGGATGAGCTGCGGGATGACAGTGGCACAAAAGCCTTGCGCTCCTCCGAACAAAGCGGGCTTTCCGGCAGCTTCAGCATCCTCGCTCATTACTTTCCAACTTCATCAGCATCGTTTCACACACTAGTCGGCGGCTTCAACTTCCAACTCGCTGGTCAAATCCACAGCCTCGGTCGAAAGCTTGAAACCGGTCGACGCGGCGAGGAGACGCACACCGGCGAGTCATCCAGAGTCACCGGAGGGACCTTAATCTGTGAATGGCCGTGTGCTCGACTGGATAAGACTGGTGCTGCCTTCAAGTGCTCCTCGTAAGCTCCCACCTCACAAACTCCGCACATTCAAGTGCTCTTGGTCGGAGAGAACAAAATGGAGCCTGTAACAAATGTAGCTTTTTGGTAGTTATTGTTTTATTTTATAAATCCAGCAGCAGAGCTATTTTGGACTGCAGTGGCAGAATGAAAAGAAGAAAATGCACATGCATGCTATGTTTTAATTCATTTTTATTAAAAACAAAAAACGCATGAGACAATAGTTAAATAGTGAAAATAGAAACATACAGCAATGCTAATTATATACAGAAACACAGAAAGTAGCAAACAATAATTGTTTGCAGTAATACGTTTTAATGAATAAACTATATTTGTTGGCTGATACAACAACAAATAGTTGAAATTGTGTTTTTGTTTTACTTTTCTGACGGTTGTATATTCGTTTAAATGCATCACGTTTACCATCAGCTATTGACATGACTTCCATGATCTCCGTTTCCCCTCCAGACAAGCCCCTAAACGTATCGGGGACTCCAATATCATAGAAAGTCCCGACTTTCCCGATCGAATCACATTGTTGGGTTATTCATGTGCGCTGAAGTAGAAGTTACGATATTTCCGAGAGCACGTGAAGGCAGCACCACTCGCAAACTAGCCCTGCTAGAACTCAGTGACCGTCTACAAAGAATCTGTCCGTCTGCAAGCCTCTCCCGGTCATTATAGTCGACCAAAAATAAAACTACGACCAAAACTGGATTATAAACACAAAACTGGAGTGTATGAAAATCAGGGAAAATAAACTAAAACTATAATCCCTTAAGAGAAAAATAGCAATCCTATAATACATTTTAGAACGATACAATACAAATTTCGCCTAACTAAAACCTAAAGTAATACCATACGAGATGAAAAAACATACCATGAAGTAGGATAAACTCACTATTGAGTACCACGGACACGTTAGCCTGTATATGAATATCATCCTGCTGCCTCCAAAACTACATGAAATAAATTAAAAAGCTATATTTTAAATATCTAATAAATTAAATCATAATAAAACATCACTATCGGTTACGGTCAGTCCAAGCCAAATTAACAGTTGAGTATGGGAGAGAACTATCTAAAAATTAGTAAAGAATATACCTACTAACATTATACTGACAATATGAAACTCCTAAAGTATTTCTCCAACTATATGTGTACTTGTGTCTTACATTTTTAACACTGGGCATATGAACAGCGACCCAGGACCATACAGTCTTAGTATTACTTCAACTAAAACTAGATAAATAAAAACTAATCCAAACCGAAAATCTATTACAGCCCAGGTACGACCCACCCCACCACAGAGTCAAGACTGCAAGTCAAAGTGGAGTTGATAAAACGGCACAATATCTCAGTTTACAATGAAAGTACAGGACCAACGGTAGGACCAACTATAATCAAACCTAAATTATTTGTGGGATTATTTACAGAGGGTTAGTTGAATAGAGCAACCCACGGTCAAGCAAGGCAATGTGGCCTTCGTGACACTAGAGGACCCCTTCACACAGTGTAATAAGTGGCATGTCACAACTCCAGCCAGCCTCAGTATGTAAAAGAAAACATAATATTCTACAAATATAAAATACCTTTCCTCAACCTCTGTGAAAACTGGTCACCCACAGGTCCCTCATTCCATACCACCACCACCCTTGTTGACATTGAT
Organism: Hoplostethus atlanticus; assembly: GCA_034670405.1. Classification (NCBI taxonomy): domain Eukaryota; kingdom Metazoa; phylum Chordata; class Actinopteri; order Trachichthyiformes; family Trachichthyidae; genus Hoplostethus; species Hoplostethus atlanticus. The sequence goes on from JAXDDX010000001.1 coordinate 18,285,021, forward strand.
CAAAACGCGCATGATTCTGTTATTTCATCTTTATTCCTTATGCATTGCAAAATCCAGATGGTGTCAACAGGTCACCGCCGGCTTTATCATTCATTTATCTTTTAGAATAATGGTTATCGGGCAGCCAGATAACGCATGGGATGGGATTAAGCATCAGAGCATCTGTCCAGATTACTAAAAAAAAAAAAAGAAGAACCCAGACTGTTCTGCCAGTCTACATTAGTAGCTTCCATGGTGTACTGCTGTAAATATGATGCACACAGGGGATTTAATAACAGTTGTTTTTAACTACTTTTACCAGTTTGTGATTGGACTTTGGAGTTGTAATTTTGAGATTTTGTATAAAAAAAATACGATAGAATGGCATACGATATCATAGACGGTCATTCTAAAAAATAATCATACGCCATTTTAATGAAAATGTTAAAATATATTAATTATCTTTTGTATCTCTATCGCCCCTGTCTCCACGTGTATTCCCGAATGGGTTCCAATAGCCTCGTTTGTGTTGCTTAAAGTTACTGAGCGCTATTAGAGTGTCTTTAATCCCTCTAAACAGCAGGGGACACCTCGCTGTCAGTGGTTAAACTAGTCTAGACAATGTCACCATAGCCCAGCATGGTTCCATCTCAACTGAACTGCATGTCACATACAAGCAGCTGCTTTATGTAATGCGGACAATGAATCTAACTGGAATTTTTTTTTTTTTTTAAAGTGTATGAATCTAACTACCATAGGTCCTCTCGTTTGACAAATACGACCAGATTGGCACTCTAGCAGTATTAACTTTCACTGCCTTTTTAACGCTAGTTATTTCACTGTTAATGAACACACAGCACTCAAAATACCTATTTATAAAACGGATAGTTCCGGTCCTCACTTCTGATTGGCTGATTCCGGTGGAAGCCGTTGTAAAGGACCTAATAAATACAGTACACACCTGTGACCGCATTACAGTTGATGCAAATAATAATGCGCTAAGCAAACATCACCACTAACAAGCTAAACTGACATGTCGCTTAGCAACCACATAGTTTAGCTACAGTTCAAGAACTACATTAATTTTCGGAAGAACAACAACTATTACTACAATTTAACTGTCGTTTTAAAAGATTGATTGAACATCTGCGTTCTTGCTTTGTTACCTACGTTTAAAAAAGCACCAAGCCACTTCACATCGTGTTCACAGAGATTTCACAGAGGTTTTTGGACTTTTTGCGTTAATGTTAATAGCTCTAGTCAGCTAATGCCTGAACTATGCCAGCTAACATTAGCCAGCTGGCTACATAAACAAGACTTCCAAAATAAGTTTCCATTACCTCTCCGCGTTACATTCCGATATGAAGTTGTATCCGGTATCCGAGCAGTAAACAGCCTCTTGTACAATTTAACTGAATAGGTCGAAGACAGTAAGACAAGTGGCTCTTTAGTTTCGCTACTTGGGGTAGCAACACTCGGCTCGGAATCTTTGTTTTGGCTTGGAAAAGCTGACTTCACGCGGAACACATCGCGAGAGAATTCCTGCTTCCAATGAAACCGTAGAAGGCGGGTCAACTATAGTCAGTAGCCATTTGACCAATCACTGCGCGCAAAGAATGCCAGACCCCCCCCCCCCCCCACGCACATTCACACACACACATGCACGTACGCACGCACTTTTCTGGGTGCATAGTACAACAGCCGTTTAAACAACACTTTAAAAGTCATTTTATTCAGGTCTACTAGGCTACTTGTCTCGTTAAGATAGCCCTCTTGATATAAAAATATAATGGTCTATTTTATTTTGTTAAAGTGTATATAATTCATCTTAGATGTGGCATTTGACATCGCTTTCTCTATGGTCAAAATCCACAAAGATAATCATTACATGCGCAAATATTAAATTTGCCAATTCGATATAGCAATACCCTTGCTGATATACAGTATAATGATACAAAAAATAAAATAATTCGACATTTTTTGGCAACAAATTAAATGCTATCGAATTATATAAAACAATATTGTTGGTCCTACCCTTTCTTTCATTCCATTTGTTTAAATAAATAGCTTTATCAACGGTGAACACCACCTGGTAAATAAAAGTGCTTGAAGTATACAAAATATGACAGGATTATGGCAGGAGCCCCCCTATCCATCTTCATTACAGCCAAAATAATAAATAAATAAAAGATACATAGAAGTAAAAGTTTAAAAAAAACTAAAATTATGGAAGTGCAGCCGGGCAGCGCTCTCACTCAGGTTGCGGATGGACGGACAAAGAGAGAGAAATCCCCAAACCCCAAATGTCAGTGCTTCGAGGAGCCGAGGAGCTTCTCCAAAAAGTTTAAAGCGTACTCGATTTCCTCCGGCGTCAGGTCGTCCAGGTCGGGCAGGTCCCCGGGAAGCAGCCTCCTCTTCGTCCGGCCCGGGTCCCCGGTCCTCCGGCCCGAGGCGGTGTGGATGTCCAGGAGCCTCATCTGCAGCCAGTCCCGGCGCTCCTGCACCTGCTTGTGCTGCCCGAGGTTGTGCATCAGCTGGACTTCACTCACCGACCTTCTCCTACACGTGGGTAAATACAGAGAACAGGGTGTTATAGCACGTATTGACTCTTATGAGTGAAGGTGGCCTTTATACAGCTAGTCAAACCGTTCATGTAAGAGAGGTGGGGGAAACTACCTCAGGGGTCGCCCTTCACACAGCGTGGAGAGGTGGAGAATGCAGAGTGAGATGAATATAATTTTACAGTCCAAACTTCTGATGAGGACCATGATGACCTGTGAAATAAAAAATAAATAAATAAATGAATGTCATTATTGCAATAAACAATAAAGGAAATAGATCACTGAAATCTAATCTAACCTAATCTAAATCTAACCACTGAAATGCAATACTATGGTATGGCATATACCATAGTGGTAAATAAAAAGGTGGGTGAACTTTGACCTCCACTAGGTGATCATCATTAATATAACCTCCAACACAGTTCTATTTTCAGATTTTTAATTTTTAATTAATTAATTACATCAAGTTTACTATGATGAATACTAATAATATCTCTGTCAGTTCAAAAAAGTGGGTGAACTCTATTCCTCAAATAAGTGTGTATCGTAGATGGATTTACCCCTGGCTAAAAGGTGGAACAAGCTGAACGTACCTCCGGCGGTGCCTTCTCCTCTGTCTTGCAAAGTAAAATAAAGTGTAGCTGGGGGTCAAAAGCTGTGCCAGTAGGTATCACATTCAGTCAGCCTGGTTCGGTGGATCGCTCCTATCAGTTCTGATAAGCGCTGGGCTCCCCAAGTGCCTTATATAGCCCCCTGCCCCGGCCATTGATGAGCCGCCTTCATTATTGCTGTTGATGCCACCCCCCTCCTGCCCCTGATGGGGGTAGGAGAGGAGTGACGACACCTCCTCTGGGCTTGAGGCTTTCACCACCTTCATACCAGACCAAACTCTGCAGTTGAACCTCAACCACCCCCAAACACACATATATGATTGGAATATCTCCATATTGAAGGCAACTTTCTTAGCCTATATAAGAATAAATGGTGTGTTAGGCCTAGGCAGCTTATATAAAATGCCCCTATTTCCCTAACAAAAATCACCACAATATACCTATAATATTATACATATATATTCCAATATGTCTGTGGTATTCAAGAGTTTATAGTGAATATTCCCTATCAGGACTTACAGTTTTGCTGTGATATTTGTATAGTATCCATCTATAACGTATCACAGGATTACTAGAGGATTGCTTGCTCATATTCCCAAAATTCACTTTCCCCAGCACTTTTTTACTGCAGAATTTCTCCCTCCACATTTTTTACATTTGTGTGCATCCCTTTGATTCTTTTACCATTTCCGAGAACTTGCTAGCTCTATTAGTCGACCTCTGTCGTGACCTTTTTGGCCTGACTCCCAGTCTGCCTCACAACAATAGTGCCAACATTTGAATGGATTTATGACTCTCATTGACCATTGACCATTATCTCCCTGGTTACATAGGCGCTCCACTCAGGAATTAACATTGTTTTAATTTGTTTGAACCCCCAAAAAAGAACTTTTACACTGACCTGACGTCAGAGGAAACACCCTGAATCAAAGGGTAAATGGGAGTTCTGGAGGTGTGTCCGATGGCGATGCCGTCACTCTCTTTTGGTCATCACTGGTGTGTGTGTGTGTGTGTGTGTGTGTATGTGTGTATCAGTTGGGGCTCTGAACAGCTGGCGGATCATGACATACTCCGATATACTCCGAAGCGAGCCCTGTACGTCACATCGCTACTCACTTGTCCCCGTCAATGATTTAAAAGCAATGATGTCACATATTCAATGTTTGTAATTGCTTTGCATCATGGATTATTGTCCTACAATGTTGTGTGAGTGAATTGTGTATTTTCTCTTCAATTTTTTGAATGTTTTTTGCTCTCAGGCCTCTCTTGAAAAACTGATCTGGATCTCAATGAGACGACCTGATTAAATAAAGGACAATGAATTACTTTATTGAATTACTCGCCTCGTCTGTAAGCCACAAGACAAAACGCCAGAGATTCACACAGTTGGAAAAAAGAACCTTTAAAGAAGTGAAGTGTATCTTACCAAACTACTCAAGAAGACCCCTCTCTCTCTCGCTCTCACTCTCACTCTCTCTCTCTCTCACTCTCTCTCAGTCATGCGTAAGGGTCAAGCTCACCTCTCACCCCGCAGCTTTCAGTCACAGGTGTCCCAAGGGTGATCGATCCATGGGACCCCCCCCCCCCGCCATGCTCCAGAGGAGTGCCCTACTTATTATGGTTGCAAGCTACACATGAGGTAACCATGAGGCTAGGACTTTTCTAAATGTAGCAGAGGCTAGGAATGGCTATGTTATGACAGAGAGGCTCTGTTCACACTGGGCTCTTGAATCTGCGGTGAAACCGATTTTGGGGTTATAAAGGCTGGACATAAGCTCCACGCTGAAGTTCACCAGGTGCAAAGCGATCTGTCTTTTGATGAGGACTGCCACAGTTAGAGCCTTGATCTTACAAATATAGATAGATATGATATATATATATAAGATATATATATATATATATAGATATATATAGATATATATATAGATATATATATATATAAGATATGATTTTTTCCCCCCTCAAAACATATTGCAGAACATTGGGGTTTACAGCTCTGGTGTGAACTGTGCCGCGACGTGCATCCCTGGCAGACAGACAGGTCCAACATGTTCATCCTCATGGGCTGCCTAGGGGGGCTCCTCCTTCCCACGAGGTAGAACAGCATGATGGCATCGCTACGGAAGGCAGGGTATGACGTTATGCCAGGCAGCTCAAGGATTTACACGCAACTGATGGGAAGGCTGACTCGAATATGCTTCTATATCTATGGATATATTTCAAGAAAACACTTTTTTTCTATAGATTGTGCTTTTGAAGGCCCTTATTCAGTGATCACTTTCAAACTGAATCAACCATGAAGGCATCAAGAGATCAAACACTAGTATTGATTATCCTCTGAACCATTGCACCTGTTGATACATAAACATATGGATCGAGTGGCCAGTAATTAAAGTTGTTTACATACCAGGTTTACAAGATTTACGGCGATTATGGCTTAAAGACGGTGACCTCCCCTCGCGCTCCCCTGATACTGTTACGGACTACGGCGGCCTGTTTAGATGACACCCACCAAACACAGCGACCTCTGACCTTAGCTTAGGCTCCTGAACCTTGTCATCCTCATTACCTCATGCTGGCCCAATGCGGACTATGTCACCCATGGCATGCAATGGCAACAAGGTGCATGGGAATATACAATCGAGGTGAGAGAGTTAAGGTCTAATCAGTAGTCCCGCTGCAAACGTTGAACCAGACTAGAAACAGCAGGAGGTGGGATCAGAGTCGTTTCTATTTGAAATACAGGCCGAGCCAGGTAAAGTATGTAACAGATTCTGCCTGTTAACACTGTAAAAACTCACAGTGCAATTTAGTGAAATCAACTCATCATTATTAACTCAATGTATGTAGACGTGTCGGTCAATTTCAACTCACAACTGCTAGTTATCAGTTCCATAACTTAGAATCGTGAGTTCATGAATCTTTCCAAGACTCACTAAACCTTTACTAAAAAACATTATTTTATTAGCATACTTCCCAGCATGCATTGCATTTGAGTTAACTTAACCAGAAACCCTTCCTTCTTATTATTTGACTATGTATCCTAGTTGAATCATAGGTCAACTTGAAAAATGAAAATCACAGTGTAAGAACCTCTGCGTAAACTGTACACCCCAAAATACGGTGCTCCAAATACCCCGAGCGTGGACTTTAAAACAAAGGAATTGCTAACACGCTGAACATTACCGTTAACCCGGCATCCACAACTACTGCAAGTCAGGTGCATCAGTAAGCCAAGCTGGTCCCCGAGACTCAAGAATAGTTACAGGGGAGTAAAAAAAGGAGCACGGCGATGCTATTTCAGGTTATGCTTTGATTTTTATAGAGGGTGACGGCATTCCCTGAGATGGGTGACAGAGGGGCTAAATAACATAGCAGAGATTCTCCTCATCTCAAGCCATTCGAAATAGACTGCAGAGAGAATGGGAACACATGGCATCACACAAAACCAGTGAATGAAAGTGTATTTGTTCGATTTATTGAAAATGGGATGGAAGTGTGATTCAGAGGAAGCCAAAGAGGGAAATGATCATATTGTTCTGTTTGTCTTCATAATGCATGTATTTAGTCAACATAATTGTAGTGAATCTGTAGTGATATGATATATGATATGATATCTACCTATGTATGTTAAATAAAATGTTGTACCAGAGTGAAAAATTGTTTTAACCACCTCTTGGTGGTTGGTGTGGGTTTTCCTGTTTGTCTTAAAGTAAGCCAGTGTTAGCCATTAGCCAAAACATTTTGGGTAATGCAACACAGATAATATGTGTTTGTGTGTTCTCTGTAATTTCGCGAGTCGGGAGAAAAAAAGCTTGAACGTGAACGTTCAAAGAGCATGGGTTCAGTTAATGTCGAAGGTTGACTCTTGATGCACCGGCTTGTCTGCTGAAAATGTTACGTTCTACCAAGAAAATGCAACAAAGCCTTAATTTAGTAAGCCAGCACTGACTTCCACCACCCTGCACCTACAAAAGATTGGTGTTCGTGTCTCTATTTGCCCTCCAATAAGTGTATAAACCCTAACAAATAGATTTAATCTCACAGAAGTTAGAGTTCAGAGGGATTTAAAAGGGGAAAAAATGAAAAAACAGCACATTTAAGAAAGCTTGTTCAGCCTGACAATGAATACTAATGCCATACAACGTGGTGCTATTGGCAGGATTTACGATGTGGGGTGAAGGGTCAGGCAGAAGCACTTTAACAGTGAGGGAGCTCATGTGCTCCCTTCATTTCTCTCTGACATTACAGGAGGTTCATTACTCCTGCCTGACCCTCTTTTCCCGGAACTGCCGACTGGCTTCTCTTGCCTCCTAAGGCAATGCACCAGGATTTTGGTGCGGCTGCCACCGGACACCACACCGGACCGTTTCTGACTGAAACCCTGTTGGTTATTTGGTTTGTTTGCTTTCAGTCTTGGCTGAAGGGAAGGATGAGTGGCATTTGCGCACGCCACCGATTCAATTGGCTTTCGTTTGGCCAAACAAGATCATCAAACGCAGAGAGATAAATGATTCACGTTGCGATTTGAACCAAGGGTGACAGCCGCACAGTAACTTATTCCAACCCATCAGACCCATGAGGCATTCTCCCTCCTCAGCTTCACTCGGCTACCTTTCAGGCAATAACTCTCATGAGTCAGGAGTCCAACACGCATAAACCATCTGCCTCGGGTGTTTTCTTCTCTACTCCAAAAGGCATTTCTGATCAAATGCAAAGAATCAACCTCAACTTGTTAAGCGATACACAATCTTCTTCTTCTGTATTTTCTGAGAAAATCTAAGGCACCCATCTTGTTTCCTCTTGTGTCACCCACTAACTACAGCATTATGGTTATCAGTTTCTCCAAACTTTCATCCATCTGCGTGAGAGCTCTCTTAAATATATATTAATATAAATAATTTTCCATTGCTATTGTTGAGTTAAATGGAAAACCCATTAAAACTCTGTTACACACTGTTAAAAAAACAGCTATTGGCAATGTACCTTTAGTTGTTTGGTGGTGTATTTTTCTTATTCCTGCAGATACATGGCCCAACATAGATGGCGTGACATTGAGTTTGATTTTGGCAGGAAAAACTTAGTACGATATCGCTCTCTCTCCACCTACACGTATACAGCAGAGAGAACCCCCTTCTCTCTGGGTTGTTGAAAGGCATTCTGGGAAAGTCCGGTCTGGACAGCTCAGTCGGTAGAGCATGAGACTCTCAGTCTCAGGGTCGTGGGTTTGATCCCCACATAGTGTCAAGTACCTTTGGATAAAAGCGTCTGCTAAATGAACGTAATCTAAGTATACGAGGCTGGAGGACAACAGAAAGGTCAATTCCAACACTTTCCTTTGAAGTCAGGTGGTCCTCATGTTGTCACTATGTGTGAACAATAGGAAAGAGTTGAGAATCTGATGCTTCAAGGGAAGAGGTCATTCCCAGATGAAAGTAGCTGCCCAACGGTCTCTGCATGTGGCTATTTGCATTCCCGTGCCTGTATGTGTGTGTACGTGTATATATATCTAAATGACAGCTCGTCTCCATCTCTGCTGCCCCCTCCTCGCGGCCACGCAGGAGAAAATGATCTTGAGAAACGATTAGACACATCGTCTCCGTCCCTCAGGCTGGAGCATGGCCCAGCAACTTTGGGAAGAAGAGGAGAGATCGCCTGATCCAGTGCTAAAGTGAGCGGTGCTGGGCATACATCAGGACGTCTGGGAGTTAGGTGACGAGTGACTGTAACGTCCACATTTCTGTATTAAAAGTAACACAGGTGTGTTCGGGCCATTTCATGCAATTCAACACCTTCACACCTGCAGGGAAATGCAAAAGGACCCTCCCCCCTAGACACACAGACACACACACACACACACTCTCTCAGCGTTGAGGGCCTTGCAGCAATGTGTGATCGCCATGGCAACAAGACAATCTCCCCAGATGCGTATGAAATGCCCCCAGCAGGCGTAATCTAGGAGCGTGATGAAAACATAGTGATGAGGGCTCAGAGGGCTATAATCAGATAAACGTCAGAATCAAAGAGCAAGGGCTTCTTTCTAGACTGAAGTTTAACAATCATACAGGGAGAAATCCATTGTGGAAGAGGACGAGACACCAATTTCTCCACCGACAGGAGCCTCAATAGACCAGAATGCATTGCAGCCACAAGACACGTTGCACCATGTCGAACCTCGCTCTCTTACTCGCTCTTACTACGCTATCGCTATTGCTCTCTCCACCTACAGGTACTGAAAGCTCACACTTGAGCTTGTCAAAAGGCATTCTGGGAAATGTAGGAAATCACTAACTGAAGTAGAAATAGATGAAGCAGGTCGAAGGGAACGTGGATACAATTAAAAGGTAAATTACAACACAAAATTACTGGAATCCATTGAGCATCACAGACTGATGATATATGACAGTTCAACATCAATAGAGCTAACTGTTGTCCTCCTGCACAAACCTCCGCCAACGCCGAATACATTCTCCAACTTGCTGTTACACCCAAAGACATCATTCCTATCACTTAACTTTGAAATTACATTTATTTCTTGACCCCGCAAACATACTTTGAGGATTCGGGATCAAGTCTCTATCACTGTTCATTTCCGAGTTGTTCCTTCTGTCCACCAGATACACAGAAATAAAGGCGCAGTATCCAGGATGAAAAAGAAAGGTGAACTAATGTTGATTTGTTTATTAAGGCCAATATGGCCCGTGCAGTCTTTTTGACCTCACTAAAGAATCATTAACTGAATCATCAAGATAAAAAAAGAATGAGGCACTATATGCCCTTTATACAGAACATATGTCATAGCGGATAAATCCTCAGTCTCTCTGCAGTCACATAATTAATGGTCAACATGGCCCATGAATCTCACTAAAGCATCGTAAATGGGCCTCTATACAAAACTGTCCTAACACAGTTATGCAGGGTTAGCATAATGACAGCTACGCCACTGCAACGTCACACATAAACACTCGGCTCTGCAGCGACTCATTACCAAGCAGGTCACAACACCGGGTATATCCATCCACTCACGCCGGTGTTAAATGGAATCCGCAATGGACTATTACCTAACCCCTGCGGTCTTAATGAACACCTCCACAGCCCCGTCTGTTCACTAATATAAATACTCACTCTGCCGTTTCATTTATAAGGGCAAAGGACGGTCCTTCTGTGTGGGACGGGATAAGAGGATTGAAACGGGTCACAGGATTACTCAGGAGAAACTGGCATCCAAAAGATTCAGGCAAAGCCTCCCCAAGACTGATGGATGAATGAAAGGCGGAGTACTAGTGGGTTTGTGGGGCAGACCTTCATACTAACCAGCAAAAATGATTGTGACGATGTGGGTCCCCTGGCAAAAAAGTTTGGAAACCACTGGTGTAGGATGTATGTACCCTGGCTAAGATAGGTAAGGGAAGGCCATGGAAGATGTAATGATAGATCAATGATTGCTAGATGGGAGAATTAAAAGAAAACACTGTTATATATAATCAATCTCTGATGTGTTCAAAGCCTTCCAGGAGTTATATTGTGATGAAGTGCAATTTACTTGTTTGTTGTTGTGATTTCCCCTCACAGAGGGGAAGAGAGAGTTCATCGTTTTCTGAACTTGGTAAAAGTACAATTTCACCCATTCAAGGTCTACCTGGGATTTGATAATGTGTGAAAAACAAAAAACGATGAAGCACCTGGTTTGTTTTTCTTTTCGACCTCTTTCTACCGCGTCACAGCCAGCCTCGCTCACTCGCGTTGCGTCTCGTGAGGAAAATCCTGAGAACAGAGAACAGTGATGTCAGAGGTCTGTCCCTCCTTCAGTGAGTAACGTCGTTTTCATACGACGAATTGAAAATAGGAGAAAATGAGTCATGGGTGGAGAGAGTGGAGGGACGGTGGACACAGTAAAGCCCCAAACGGACTGACAGACCTACTAAGAGAAACGACTAGACGACTAGACTGATGGTTGAATAGTTGCCAAATGTCTTTATTCTCTAGTATACATTTTTTAAGCACCCAAGTCATTCAAACTGTAGTCCTCCCAAAGATAGAAACGTTGCAATGGTGTGGTAGTTCTCCAACTTCAGGTTCGTAGCAGGAGCGTTGCTAAATTTAAAATTTGAAAGTACTTGCAGTTACTTTTGTTTTGCCGCCTTAATATAGTTCCATGTCTCTATAGCCATACTCACCATTCAATGTCGACACTTTATATAATTTTTTCCTCAAAGAAATGAGCGTGAAATAGCGACATCTAGTGGTCAAACTGTAAACACTTTTAAAAGATGAATTCTTCCTGAAGAACTAAACTGTTATAATTTTAAAGTTGAAGCAAACATGTTTCCTCCAGAATGTTTCTTGTTCGAGGGTTGTAGTTTTTAGTACGTGTCTGGAAAGGGCTTGCTGCTGCCTTCAGGTGCTATCGAAAACGTAGTCATTCCCGATTTTGCATCAACGACCCCACAAACTGGTAAATAGAGAAAGTCTGGATTTTCTCTGATACCAGAGCTGCCGAGGAGTGACGTTTAGAGGGCAGAGGGCATGGAAGATATATCAACACCTGTTGGTAAAAGTGATGTATTTTATTGTTATACGTTATGTTATAGTTGGGCATTCTGTATTAATTATGAGTATTACTGTATGTAGTGGAACAACATGTATCTGCTTTTTGTTATTTCCTACCAAAAGCAATTGAATTTAAGAGGTGGATCCTAGAAATGGAGACAACTGCTCATCTAGTTTGTCAGTGTCATCGTACCAATCAATGTTGGTTGGTTATACATACAGTATTCCTCTGTTTACATTCTCACTTCACATATCACTTATTTTATGTGTAACTTGGATATAAACACTTCTGACACTATTAACATGATCATTATTTGGGGTAAAAATATATTAATTAACCTCAGCTAATTCAAATATTCTGTAATTGTAATACTTGTGGCACTTGGATGTGTTTGTTTTTATGGGATGTACATTTTCCATGCCCTGATAAAAAAAAAAAAAAAGGCCCAACCCAAAGAATAAAATATGCTTTTACAACTTTCGAGGACAGAAAGTTTTGGAGCGTACGAGGAGACCTTGAATGCAGCATGGGCATTAGGCGGTATAACCTGTCCCTTTGTAGTCAAGTCCGCTTCTAGAGTTGGGAGAATCTACTTTCATGAGGTAAATAACATATTTCTTGTCGAAAAATGTTTATTCGGTGACTTTTTATTCTGCTGAAGGAATATAGTTGTTTTTAAGTGTTACTAACAACAGGTCAGAAGGTCAGAAGGTCAAGAGGCTAGCTATCCTGTCAAATTGGTCTCGCTACTTCACCTTTTTTCCCCCTCGTTAATTCGATTACCTGCACTGCTCGTCATGGCTAAAAACTAGCCATGACAAGCCAGAAAATGTAAAATTGTGGCTAAAAAAAACTAGTCTAGTTCACAACATCTTCAAACGTTACTTTATGAAACTTTATGAGTCTATTTTCCAGCTAACAGCAGTGCGTTACATTGTTGCAGATTTATTTTAATCGCCATTTTTTATTTTAATCAGGAGGAAATTAAGGACAGCTAATCATTTTGCTAACAGGTGGTTGGTTTGTCTTAAAGACAAACAGTTGCCTACACTGCCAAAAGACTAGATATTATTACATTGCACGGTAGGAAGGTAGTAGGCCAGTAGTACTTTCAAGGACATGTATACTGTATGGAGTGTCTTCCTAACATACTCAACGACCATCCTATTATCATTGATATATACTGCATAGTCTTTATTGAGTTCATTAAAAATGATAATAACAGTACAAGCGCTGTGTAAAGCCTCATAAAGACACTTCGAGATAGACAACACTCATGCAGACAAAACATGACAAAAAAATGACACAGGCAATAAATAGTTACATGCAATACACAGACATTGAAGTGTAGTTATAATACACCTATCTTCAGGAATGTGGGCATCCTCATCAGGGTCAGAAATTATGTTGAAACATAATCCAATCTGTCATTTTTCTTTTTCTTTTAAAGGTGGGTGTATTTATCTATTCAGGCTATTGGAATACTTAAACTGTGTATTCATAACTATGTATGTATCATGAACAAGGTAAACATCTCCCTCTGTTATACAGGATCATGGCTGACTGCACAGAGGCAGATGCAGACTTCCCTTGGGAATTCTGCCGGACTTCGCCCGGGAGGAAAAAAAGAAAAAAGGGCTCCAAGAAGGACAAAAAATGGCTGAGAGACAAAAGCGACATAGCCTTGAAAGAAGATGGTGGCATCCAACAGAAAAAGAAAAAGACAAAATCCAAATTCAAAGAGGCAAGGAAGGCAAGTAAGGAGAAGAAGAAAGAGAAGAAGAAAAACAAGATGAGAGTGCCGTTAGAACCAGATGACGGTTTTATATTCCCACAGGGCAACAGTGCACCTGACCCGATTGCACAATGGATGAGGCCTGAGCAGAAACCTGCTGTCAAGCCTGCTTCCTTTAGCCCACATAACCCTGCGATGCCTGATCAGGTGACTCGTGACTTCCTCCCCAAGAAGAAAACCAAAAAGAAAGTGGCATTTGATTTATCATCTGGCCACATTCGCGTCAAACGTCCTAAATTCGTCTCGCCGTCCGCTCAGTCGCCCCAGCCCGAGGACGATATCCCCTTAGAGAACGAATCGCAGAGAGACAGCGAGAGCTTGGTACGCGGCACAGTGACGGGGCAGAGCCGGGGTCCGCCGCAGGACAATGACTCTCAATGCACCGGGGACGATACGAACAGCCAGGATCTCTTCATCACCCAGAAGACATTCAGAGCATCACCCTCCGAAACATCCAGTGGAGAAAACAACGAAGAGGGCATCGCTGCAACGCCACTCATGCTGATAGGGCAAGACAGGGGGTCACACGCACCACTGACACAACTAGCACTACCTCGTAGGAGATCAGACATACTTCTACCAGACCCGCAGAGGCAGGCACAGAATAAACTCCCACATTTCCATCAGAACCGATTGCTTGAACGTACACACACTCAACGTAGACGAGGTTTTACACACACCGGGCCAAGATCCAAAGAGGGCAAACCCGTACTTACAGGTGCACACAAACCTCACAGCGGGGACAAAAGCATCTCGCCCCATACATGTAAAGCCCAAGGTGGTGCGGCCTTACCTGGAGCAGCCAATGATGGTAAACGCATACCTGGATGTCGCAAAGCAACCGGACCCCTGCACAACAAACCAGAAGATCCAGAGGTCTCCTTCATGCTTTCGGCCCACAGACAAGCCCTTCCCGCTTCCGCCGATGTCAAACACTTCCACACAGACGGAGAACTTCTTCACCACTGAGCTCTGCTCTTACCTCAGGTTCTACCAGCAGAGCAGAGTGGATGTCAGCAGGGAGGACCTGAAGCCCTTGGACCTGAGTCTACCACAAAGAGCAAGAGCAGACCTTGGCAGGTGTACAGTTATTGAGGTTAAAGTCATGGGCGACAAGTGCGGTGACCAGAAACCATCATCTTCACTGGTAGAGATCAAAGATGACAGTGACCATTCATCATACTCATCAGAGGTGAAAGAAGGCATCGAAAATAAAGAGCCTTCTGGTCAGCGTCCGTGGTCCAGCATCAAAGTTGAAACAACCCCCAGCCCCCAGTCAGAGTCTGAGCCCAAGTCCTCGGACATGGCAACCTCGAGCGAGGACAACGAGCCCAACTGGCGCAGCAGCAAGCTGGACCTGACCCAGGTTATGTGAGATATCCTCTAGCCCCTAACTGCATTTACATTGGAACAAGAGCTAATGTAACCAGCAAATCTTGTTTACATTGGTTTGAAAGTCAGATTTTCACCTTTTGTGTGCAATATATTTCTTATCATCTCCCATCATGTGATGTCTTTATTCAAATTCCCTGGCATTCTACAGTGCTCTCACACATAAAGTACTATAACCTACGAAAACATCTGACTAAATTCAATGTGAAAAATGGACAAAAATGCAGAAAATCTACTAGAGCGAATACATGTTCACGGCACTGTAGCTGTCATACTTATTGAGGAAGTCAACAAGGCTTTAGTCTTTTGCAGAGGTCAAAGAGCAAGAGCGTGTTCAATTAACAAATACATTTTATGTGATTTCAGGTTCGAGCGGTCCAGATGAGACTCAACGAGTCTTTCTATTTCAAGACGAAGGGAGAGGGACGTTCACCCAGACCAGAGTCCCCGCTGATGAAACTCACACAGAGCAGGGAGAAGAAAAGCAGAAAGCAGCGCTGAGGATTTGTTACCATCCAACGGTGGAAAGGAAGGATTCTGGGGGTATTTGGCTTCCATGTACCTACTATTTCTAGTACACACCATTCACAGTCAGTAATGTGAGGAGCTTTCAATAGGCAACAGTTTGAACAATAATGAAGGATGTGATTGGAGCACAGAACAGGAAAACAGTAATCTCCCATTAGAAAGGAACTTGTGTCCCAAAATGAACACCAAAAAAAAAGATAAATTACATCCCTGAATCATTTTCCCATTTTATGGGTGATGAGTTTACACACTTGTTTAGAAGTTGTTTAACATTTTAAATTGAAGTTCTTTATAATGTTATGGGCATAACGTTGTTTGTTTGTGAGTACGTCAGTTTGTTCATGACTTCTTGAATGAAGTTGTTTCAGTGGCAGTTTTTTTGAATGTTATCAGAAAACTGTAGGTTATACTATTCATGTTCGTAGCTTAATCTGTTCGTTTGAAAGACTTTCTGTATGAGTAGAAGTCCTTTATCAATTTAAGTGTATTTATTGTAAAGAACGTGCAGCTGCTGGTACACTGGCTTTGAATATAAATCCTGTTAAAAGTTGAGCCATTCACCATCACCATTCAAAAGAGCTTTATTCATTTCATCTCTGCACCACTATACATCTTTCATTTTCCATGTCACATACACAACAGTTGACCTTCCACTGCTGCCTGAACAGTGTGAACTCCACTCAGGTTGAAAAGTGGAACAAAGCATGGTGACCTGTAGCAGGAAGTTGTGCTGTCAGGATTTACTGTATAACCTGGTGGTCAACAGGAGTTTGTGGTGTAAAGGCTGTATTACATGACTGTAATATACTATCACTGTCTTAAGGACGCTTACTGAGCAGTACCATTCAAATGGAAAAGTATTTATTCATATAACCTCCCATGCTGTTACAAATTAGCCGTTGTCAAGCTAAGATTATCACTAACAATGCTTTACATAAACATTAAAAGGTAAATTCCACCCTCAGATACTTTCACTGTTATGTATCACCAATCTGTGATGTTCAATGCATTCCAGGAGTTATTTGGGGATTATTATTTACTTTTTTGGTGTACCCACTTTCCCTCAACCTGCCTCATCTACTTCAGTTAGTGATTCCCTTCATTTGCCATATCTCTACGAGACATCACGTTGCCTGCGTCTCACCACTAATCCACCACCTAACAACAAAACGGGGCCCAGAAATGCAGCGTTCAAGTGCTTCTTGGACAGCGGACTCACTAGGAAATGGAGCAGGGAAGTGTCAAAAGGTTGTTGTTGTTGCTGCTGCTGCTCGTCGTCCTGGACTTTTCCACAGGGCACCCTAGTTGTGTCTGAACAGTTTGATGCCCATCCAGCCCCAGAGGTGGAAGAAGACGTAGACGGGGATGGTGACTGGCAGCAACAGGCTGTAGAAACAGAGGCTGCTGCTGCTAGTGCAGCCTTGGGGGAAGTTCTCATCCACCGCAGCAGAGTAGAACAAGCCACACAGAGACACTATGGGGACGAGCACCACCAGGTTGGACAGGGAGAACATGCCGGCAGGTTGTGGTATAATACTGGTGTAAGAGACTTTTATCAGTGATGTGAGTTACTGCAAGTAGGCCAAGGTGCACTACTAGTTAAGTATAGAATAATGATGCGTTTGCACTTAATGTAAGTAGTTGTCAATGTTACTTCCAGCTAAGTGGTTAGAATGCAGTAGTCGTTATGAAATGCAATAACACAACATATCAGTTTAAAGTACAACAGAGTTCTGCAGGATCCAATTACAGCGTTGCAGTAGTACGTGAGCGCCTTGCAAACACTGTTTCTATCCTTGCGGGGTGTCCGGGTCTCTCTGTAGGAGTCTCGCGTCCTGGGGGATCATGTTGGGGATGCCGTCCACGATGGGGTACGCGATGCCGAGCTCCTCGTTGATCAGCTCGTTGGTCTTCGCCTCGTACCTGGGGAACAGAGGTTTGAGTACAATGGACTGTAAAAAAAAACACTGCGTTCGCCTGTCTGAAGACTTACCTCAGCGGCTTCTTGGACAGCGGACACACCAGGAACTGGAGCAGGGAAGTGTCAAAAGGTTGTTGTTGTTGCTGCTCGTCGTCCTTCCCCTCCGTTAAGCTTCTTACCGGCACAGAGGCGGATGTTACGCTCCGGAGGAAAGGCGCGTATTTCACATATCGTTGAACACGACCCGTTTTCGTCGCTAGTCTGCTCAGTACATTTTGAAACATGACCAGAAACTGGCGGAGAGCTGCCGAAAACTCATAAACAGGAAGTGGCCTCACGCCAGGCAAGATTTCGCAGCAAGGAGGTTATGCTGGTGTAACAGAAATATCGCTCCCACTTCCCTTAAATTGAAACCGCGTGAGGCCAAGATAATAGTTCCGCCTGTTGATCTTTTAAACCACATTCTGCCAGTTTCATCTACCTGGGTTCTTGTAATCAGTCATTTAGCCGATAGTTTTTATATTTCACCGTTCATTTTTCATTTTCTATCATAGTTAGGGGAATGGATATTGCGCAGTTTACACATTTGTCCATATGGTGGCAGTATTGCACTTTTGAGCTGAGTGAAGGGCTAGCGTTTTGTGTTAGACTTAATGTAACCAAAATATGATTGATAGATGGACAGACAGACAGACAGACTTTAATAAACACTGCATTCCTGTCATTAATTGCCTTCATTAATAATTTAAAATTTTTAATTAGAGGAAAATATCTGTTCTTAAAATCCTATGTTAATAGATACCCTACAGATTATATGAAGTGGAAGAAATTGATAAAGGTACATATTTTGCTAATTTTGTGAAGTTATTGTTTGAGCTGAAGTCATATTTAAGCCCCACAGACACCCTGAACATGATTTCCCAGCAGGTTAAATCTATACAATATTAAATATTGTCAGGGAGCCATGCACCAGCCATAACAGAATACATTTCCTACCCATATGGCCAAAGATATTGCTCTGAGACTTTCTTGGCACGGCCCCAACTTGTTTTAAAACAGCTCCTAGCTGTAATATTTCCCACTGCTCTGTACATGACAGACCTGCTAATATATATTTTTGTAGCCGCTAGGCGTTGACTACAGCAGTGCAACTCGGTAGTTGTGCACCTTTTGGTGTCAAGGTCTGTTTACTCATCTCTGACAGAGGGTATCTCCTGTTATACAGGGCATGAATTAGTACAAAAAAAGAGAGTGATTCTGTTTGTTTCCAGGCCTGTATGTGACTGAGATCTGGCACAGTGGGTTAAATCCAGTCTGAAGTTGCTTTGCCAGCCCTTGAACCACACCCCGCCACGTGTTGATGCTGAGTCACAGATAACTGGGGGTCTCATTCCTTAATTCAGACCGGTCGTTGTCTGGCACATACAGTAACCCCAGGGCAGAGTGACACTAAGTCCTGGCATCCTGAGTAATATCTCAAAAATACCATGGGGTCTCGTGGGGCTGGACTCCAGGACCTCACACTTCCCTGGAGACAACACGCTCCCACACCAACAGGCAGATTTTACTTGGCAGGAAAGTTAGCGGGCCCCTTCCAGGGTTGTTTCAATTTGAGTTCTAAGCTTTCCAAGCACAGAAAAATAACTCCTGCTATCTTCCATTAACAATGCAAAATACAAATGCTGTGCAACACTTTATTAGCAATGTTGGTTCAGTGCATCAGAAACTTGCATGCATTTGCACAAGGCCCTGTGTCCCAGTTTGGAGATTTAACAATCCTGTCTCCCTCAACCCGGGGAGCCACAAAAGGGTAGAAGATATACGACACTGTTCATGTTTTATTTTCCAAGGTGTTCTCTGCATGCAGGAGATCCTGGGAGACAGCCGGGGTGATACACGATTCACAGCAACTTCTTTTTTTGTGTGTGTTTCTGTGAGTGGGAGAAAAGGGCTGCGCGGCCCGGTGTCTTTTGACAGATTCTTTATCAACCCCGCGCCTCCCGGTGATATTTGGCACGTCTTTCATCAATCCCGCACCTCTGCTGACCTTTCGGAGTCATTCACCTGTGCACAGATAGCCTACCTGCTGACAGCGGGCGCCCACAGGAGCATCAAGACACTGGTGGGGGGTGGGGGGGGGGTGAGTTCCTGGCTGACTGCTTCAGGTCGTGTTTTTCTAGCTTTGTTTGTTCCTAGTTTGTGCTGGATGATGAGTGACATCTGACGCCTCTTTTATTTCCTCGGATGCTGTCAGTCCCACGCCTTCAAAGGTAATACACATTTGACAGAAAATGTCACAGAACGGACAGCGTGTTTGTTTGTTTCAGGGTGGTACAGTAAAGTACATACCTGTGTAAAGCCCAGTATACCTCAATTACCACTATAATAATAAAGTAAAAAGCCTTCATTTTCAGTTGTCATCATGTTTGCAGGAATGGGACATACTTCTAAGTCCACTGAAGTTATGTTTGCTTAACTGCACCGATTACTAATATTTTATGGTTTAACACACAGAGTAAAAGATGTTCATATGATGTATCCCTGAGGGTTTTTTTTTTTTTTTTAAACATGTGGCCCGCAGGAACTTGCACCACAAAACGAGTGGGTGATTCAATGTCACTCCGTCCTGAGCGGAATTCTGATCATTGTCTTGCTGAGCTTAGGGTTTTATCCAATTAGAAACAGGAGATTATGTCTTTCCTGCCAGGAGTGCTTTCATTTCCATGGTAAAATACTGCTGATCTAGCATTTGCTCCGTCTGATAATCAGATCCCAAAGGACCTCATTCTCCTTCCCCTCGCCTCCTCTCCCATGCTCCCTTAATCCTCTTCTGTGTTGCCCCCTTATCTTCCTACCCTCTTCTCAACGCCCTCTTCTTCCCCCCAACTCTTGTTAGTAACTAGCAAGTTAGCAACTCCCAGTCAACACAGGACAGTACCAAAAAAGCCAACTCTTATTAATGCACCTGATTGATGGCCGGGGCTCAGGCCCAACGAAGCGTTACCCTTCAATTAAGTCTCCTCTGTCACCTGGAAGCGGTGTTAACGAAGCGTCACTCTTCAGTGAAGTCTCGGCGGTGGCTCGGGGGAAGCGCGAGCCGACGAGGCGCGAGGAAAGGTCGACGCCGCGTCATTACCGCCCCCGCTTCAAGGGCCCCGGAGTGCCTCGCCGGCCATAATCACTCAGCTGTGCTCTTTAACGCGCGTGCTTATTATCGCGCACCCTCGCGGCTCATCGGACGCGCTCGCACAATGTTTTGATGTTATGAGAGTACTCGTTTATGAGGTGTTCATGGTAACAACTACCCCCACCCCCCTCCCCGCAGATAACACAGCTGTAGAGTTCCGCTTTTTTATGACAAGTCACCCACGGAAACGCTTTACGAAGCATAAAGCTGTCACAGTGATGCTTTTGACGTCCGGGTCTACTCGTGCACTTCAAGAGCCACTGCGTAAAAAAAAAAAAAAAGCTTTCCTATTTGGGAAGAGTTCGCCCTCTCTGTAAAGGTATCTATTAAAAGTAGGGGGAGAGGGGGAGTTAAAGCGGGGGGAGGGAGAGAAGAGCGGTCTCGATGAGGAGGAGAGAGAGTGGAGAGGATAATGACAGTGAAAGAGGAAATGAGTGCGACTGAGAGAAAGAGAGAGAGTCCAGCCAGCTCTGCGGTGGGATAACAAGAGAGTAGGATGTCGCCTGGAGAGTGATAATTAGTGTATTCTCAGAGGCAGTGAAGCTGCACGGGCCCAGACGTCTGCCACGAGATTAGCTACACTAGAGCACAAACTAGGGTTTCGAAGGCCAATACCGCTATTTGAAGTCACCGATAGCCTTTATTTGGTGCCAATATTCAGTATCTTTAAATATGAGCATAAAAAAAATACAAGTTGTTAGTGATTTTCCTCCAGAATGTTACACTTGTCAGGGTGGAAAAGCCTGTGAAACAGCATCTAGACCATCATAGGACACTAAAACTCCATATCCAGTGTTTGATAAAAGGCCCAAATCACACAGCAGCTGCAGGGCTTCATATGAGAAAGTTCCCTCACCACTAAAAAATACCCGTTTAAAACTGTAATCAGTAATGCAATCCAATACATTACTCAGTCATGTAATCACTCTGTGTTCCTTATAAGTATACAGAAAGTTAAAATGACATTCAAATGATCATTTCTTCCCCAGAAATGACAAGTATCTGCAATTTGCTGTGTAATGTAGTGGATTAGTTAGCATTTCCTGTAATGACATTGCTGTAAACCCATTACATGGACTTACTCTCGACCCCCGTTCGCACCTTGCCAATTATGAATCCCACTTAGCGTCCACTTGTTTCATTCCCTTGCTTTAAATGGTGAAACAAACTGTGACTTGTGTGCGTGCCGACGATGGCTCTTTTTGTTTTGTGTAAGCGCGAAGAGCGTAAACAGCAGCATTACTGGGACCGATGCTAGAGTGCCTCCTCATGCATGTTTCATGATGTCAAACTCTTTAAGTTCAGCAGAGACAGAGATGCTGCCTCGGCTCCTATTTAGCAGCCTGCATCTTTCGAGCTAATATAAAACGTAGTAGACGGCAGGCAGGCAACTCTGCGACAACGCCGGATTGAACCGAATCAAAAATCATCTTAGATTTCATTTTCATTAGATGCAGCTGTTTGGTGTTTTCTCCTTTCACCTGGCTGCAAAACACGTTCGACGGAAGATTTGACTTCCTCACTTTGTGATGCAAAAAAGTGTGAGGAACTGTGGGACAATAATGGGGTTAGGGTAGACGTTTTATTCATTTGTTTTGATATATTTGATATGATGCCTTAGTTTTAGTATGAGACACAGTACATAGTGACCGTAACGATGGGAGAGGATGAGGGAGAGGGGATGACATAGGATTAGGGCTGCACAAGTCATCTTGTAGAAACATATCGCCATTTTAGTGTCAATTATTGATCGTAAAAGATGTAGTAGTCAGTTGAATGACGCCAAAAGTGCAGTAAAGTCATTTTGTTCAGAATCAGGATTACAACACAATCTAGCGCATCGTGCAGCCCTACGCAGGCCCACCAATCCACAAGGACCATTTATCTGTTAACCAGTAACATGCACATTGTCAGCAGACGTGATAAAGACAGATGATCACACACGAGACGTTTTG